>JARBER010109931.1:0-11245 GCA_030265075.1 Balanus glandula
GGTGTTAACGTCAGGTACGGTTGTCGCGTTGGCCAGTGGGAGGGTCACTCACTTGTAAAGGCAACAAAATTGCCTTTGCAAGAATGTAGAGGCTTAAAAAAAACAAGATCACCCAAAGTGCTCTCAAAAATATAAAACACATCCGGGATGAGCTAAAGGGTGGTTTTTGGCAAAAGATCAAGGGCAAGGTCAGGTCACACAAGGTAAATATGCCCAAAAGTAACAGAAAGTCTTGAAAAACATGTTGAATGGCTTATTTTACACGTACCTATATTTCAAAAGAAGTCAACATTTGACCATCTGATTTCATATAATTGAGATTAAGATCCCGTTTAGGTCAGGGCTGGTCAAATGAGGTCAAATTTTCAAAATTATTTATTAAAAAAAAACAAAGACATGTTTCTAGTCCAGTTTTTCCTTAGAAAAACGATGGTATCATTTATTTTTGTATCGGGTCAATACAATCCAAGAACGAATTAAACATATGACGTCATCAATTAACACACTTATGGAGCAATAAGTCAGTCAAAAATTGAGATACTCCTTTTAAATTCGGTATGCGCATCTTTCATATGTTTTAAATAACTCATATTTTGGTTGTTTCAACAGCTTTGAAAGTTTTGGTTTGAGGTTATTAAAAATAGACATTGTTGGGGTCAAAAACCATTTTTTCCAGAATTCGAGATGGCCATCTGGCATCTTGTATAACTTTCCATTTAAAATATTTCCAAGTTCTTGGGTTCTGCTTTACTTGGTATTTGGCTTGTGTACTGCATGTTAAAATTCAGCTGATTTTGGTATAAAAATGTTTAGTAGTGACGTCACAAAACTCGCTATATCTCCACAAATTTCTGACGAAGCCAAATTTTTCGGCAGGGAGGTGTATGTACAATTGATAGTCGGAGAGGTACTGGAAGTTTGCCGTTTATATCTGCATTGGTTCTTGATATAATTAGAAAACTCTTCAGAGGGGAGGGGGCTAACAAAGCCCCTCGTGTCTCGTGGGCTAAGATCATTTTGACATAGCACTCTAGCGTCAAACCTCTTGCAGTCTCTCAGATTGCGGTATACTTCCCGGACTTTCGATTCGTAGTACATACTAGTGCTAACCCATCCGCTCCGCTGGTCGATTACAGGTTAAGTGGTGGTGCAAACCAGTAATAGAAAAATATTGAATTAGGGATTTTACCCGTGGCACAGTCTTGTCCTATCTATAATACGTTTTTGCACCCGTCATACATCCGATATACTCGTCAAAAATAACAGTTCCTGATGTGCACCCGTGCAACCAAGGTATCCCTGTTGAAGACGTAATAACCGGTACACACAACCGTCATACCCATTGCACACCTATCACACCCGTTATAATCCTGTTAAACCTGTGAAAACTCCACACCACGTTAGTGTATTGTATATGGTGACTCAAATAAGGCCGTACCGTATTTAAGCCATATTTCGATAGTTTTTGTTTCGTAGTAATGATGTGGTTGCTTATCATTGAATGCGCCACTGTAGTAGGTAACCGTGATCGGATCTGATTGGCCTTCCACTGTAATGAAGGGATTAAAAAAATATATAAAAATGTTCTTTCGGTAAAGCATTACCTACTTTAGTTTATATACCTCCCTGTACCATCTTGCTTCTATTTACGTTAGTTATATAATACAACTTTCCCCAAATATGCACTACTCCAAGCTCCAAGTTCCAAACACGGTCATAGAATAGGTACTGGTTCAAAACTGAAGGAGTCTCTGATCCTCGAAATTCTTAAAGTTGCATGCCATAGCACGCGCTTATTTTTATGTTGTGATGTGTTTTTAAAGTGTTTTGTTACAGACCGACGACGGACCTCAAATAGTAATATAGAGTATATACATAGGTAGATACATCTAAGCCTGCAGCCAACTAACGATGGCGGTGGTGAGCAGCGTAGTACCTGCATAGTGCATACATGCCTACACGTACGAGTAGGTAATGGTTATGCGCCTACGAATGTGTCTGACACCGAGCAGCGCGATGGCTGTCAGATAGCGTATATCCAGCAGTAAATTGCCTAGTGCCAGTGCTGTTCCACCTCGGCAGAGGGTGGGCTCCTCAATTAACACGCCCCTTGGTAGGTTTGGCTGGTCAGTGCTCACCCGAGCTATTTTACAGGTCCGCCGGGTTCGTTTCCTATTCAGCATTAAAGTCATAACTGATGACCGCTGAACCGTCACAGCGTTTCTGGGAACGACAACTAACAATTGTTTTCACGATGGATTTTTTCGCTGCTGAGGAAAAAGTTACTGAGATTTGTTTGAGGATATCCTTAGAAATTTGTTAATGGCTATAAGCTTTATAATTGACTTTTACATGCAATTATGTGCTGAAAATTTGTCCATGGGAAAAATTTGCAGCAAGAAATGTTTCTATGGGCAACATTTCTAACAAACGTTGGATAAAAATATTCATCCTGAAGCTTATATACCAAAACATTTCCATGGACTGAGGATATCCTCAAAAACGTCAGTAATGTTATCTTCAACAACGCACAAATCCTTAATGAAAATGGCTGTTAGGTATGTATGTACATACATAAATACTTACATGTTTATAACTGTTTTTTGCTTAGAAAAATAATATGTTTTTGAATATGTCAGTGAACACTTTAACCCTTGCTCTTCGGAAGGGTTCTAAAGGGACCCCCGGAGGTTTTCCTTGCATAACTTTTTGCTCAAGCAGCCCATCCGTCTTAAATTTTGGCTAACTAAGTTTTGAACAATTCTACGTTAGCATAAAAGTTATCAAATTGGTCAGATAGTTTTGGAAAAATGCCGTTCTAATGACGTCGTATTTTGTCATTTTTCGGCAAAAGTGATAAATGTTTGTAAAATTGTATAAAATCAGGTTTCTAACTAAAATGCAAACCGTAAACGCTACAAGAATGTAAATTACAATAGGTATAATATGTTTATCTCCGATTTTTACAAATTTAGAGTTTTGACTCCCTAAAATTTCACACACAAAAAAATAAAAACCTATTATACCAAAATTTTCCAAATTTAAGAAAATGAATATAGGTGAGAGAACTACGTAAGAACAATGACTATACAAAATTTCAAAGCGATATCTCTGTTTTTGATTGACTGGTTGCTTTTTATGTACAAAACCAGTGACGTCATTTTTATAAATCACTTTTTTGACTTTTTGGACAAGATACGAACAAATAAATTGCTGTTATGTCATTTTGAGTCAAAATTGGTCTAGAAATCTGTATTTGTACCTATTTATATTTATCACTTTCTAAATTTGTATGTTTCTGAGTTCTGACAGTGCAAAATCGCTGTTTTATACCTATCTGTTTTTTACACTTCGGCCATTTATCTGAACCCGAAGCTAACAAGTTGACCTAGATCCAAAAAATGAGATATCGTTCGATTCCTCTCATAACTGGAAACATATTCCAGTATACGAAGTCCATCTTTTTTCTTTCTGAAGTTATACTATGCGCTTTGTGTATGTGCTGTAATGCAAAATGCGTGGTAAATATCAACATCTCTGACGATATCCTTGACCTAGGTGGTTATTTACTGAACCACACCTAAGAAGACGGTACATCACCAGATAGCTAACACAACGGCGAGTATTTGGACGAAAACGAATAGTTTTATATCCATAACTTTGGCAGTGACGAACGACTGAGTAAAACTGCTATTTTGAGACATCGTCAATCTGAGATCATTTAGATAACCTGGAAGGTCACCAATTGCCCGGAGACATAAAAATGAAACACTGTTAGATTTGCCTTACTGCAGGCAACACGCTGGTCTTTTCCGCGTTCCTATACGATGCTTGGTTCAAAAGTTAGCAGGGGTCTTTTTAGGATCCCCTGGGGGGCGAAGGTGAGAAATGGTCCACGTAGGGCGAGGATTAATAAAGCAGCAAACCCACAAAACTGTGTGCTTCAACATGACGCGTGATTTCATCTGGGAAATACATACTGCATCTAATTCACGTTAGAATCAGGTGATGAAAAATGATCTTAACAATGTCAATAATAGATATATATCGTTTCAAAAAGACGTCAAGATAACATTACCAGTGATCAACCATGTTCACCATGAGAAATAGACATAATAGTGTAGTTGCTGTACAGTTAATTTACAGCCTACACAACCTACAGTTAATGTCAGTTAATTTACAACCTACACATACAACCGATATGTAAATATATAGGATGGTTACAGAACGTGTCCTTCTCAGAAGCCCTCCAGGGAGACCCTTCAGAGGCCCTTCACCGGCTGCCCACTTAAAAATAGTTCGTTAGCTGCTTCAAATCAAACGAATAAGGGCTAGACTGTGCCTAAAGCTTAAATGCTTGCGGTGCAGGTCCCGTTTGATGCTAATGAGCAAAACTTCCGAAATTCGGAGACTGCATTGTGGTGTTAGAAAAAGACAAACAAGTGTAAGGCTGCACCGCACGTTACATAAAACCGCGGCACGACTTACATTAGATCTATGTTAAGGCGGTAGTTCTGAAAATCTGCTCATGGGCCATGACAGGCTTCCGTTGAGCGGGCATCATTAGCAAACTTTGATAGTTATCAATAGATCTGTAGGTTTACTACAAAGACCAAGCGAACTACAGAGTGCAATGGGCGTTTGCAGTGTTATTTGCCAGAAACAAAACATCACGTGCTTCATTGGTTTGATGCCAATGCCACGTATATATTTAGAAAATTCCCCTAGTGAGAACATAGTACACTGTGACATAATAACCTAATGCTAAATAAATTGGTATGAAATAAGGGAATAATGCTACGAAATAAATCGGTTATAGATAACCAAATCAAACCAAAGGATTAAATTAACTGTGTTGAATATGTTGTTATGTCAACATGCGTTGAATCTTGCTTTTTGTGTAACGTTAGCGCCATTGTAGGCCCCGTTAACCGTGGCCCGTCATGAATATACAATACATTGTTTAATTCAACCGACCATTACCGCTTTTAATAATCCCGGAGTCGCCAAAACTAGATTTTAGTCCACGAAAAAGGTATTGGTACTCTAATGCTCTCGTCTATCGAATAACATGTAAAACACTTATCAGTCCAATAGATATCCGCAAACCGGGCGACAAATATTAAATAATATATCCTGATGAGTTAACACACTGTTGCATAATTTGCAGGTCGGCTTCATTATCACTTCGTTGTGTGCAGTCATACTGTATCCCCAATCTGCACATCCCCGTATTAAGTGCCTGGCAGCGCCGCTGGCTTCCAGGCGTCACCTTGCCGGCACCTGGCGGCCAGGGACTCGGCAAGCTCAAACTTCCCCTGTAACCTGACAACTTCACCTTACAGGCCACATTCTCTCACCATCATCATCCCTTATAAGCCCCCACCCTGTACCCGTCAGCTGCTGACCCCGCGGTGACCTCAAGGTCGCGGAGACCGCCGGTATCCTGGTCAGGCCCCTGGCTGGAGAGCGTGGCATTGCGCAGCCCGGCCGCGCAGGTTCGCCCCCGGACCGGACGCCGCCGCACCGCCAGGTACCGCCGGGCGGTGGCGCGTGCGAGGCTCTGGGTGGCTGCTGGTGCTAGTGTGGCAAACTGGTGCTACAGGGATCTCCAAGGTGCTCTGCATACCTCTGGCTTTACACAACACAGGTGAGTGTGAAGCCAAACGTGGGGTTTAACAAGTGAGTTGCACCCGACTGATTCGCTGAAGGGTCGGCACAGCTGCAATGGCAATTTTTAAATGCCAAGTAAGGAGAGCTGACGCTGAAATATAGAAGCTTTTAACTTGTCTCATGTGAATATAACATTATTAATACTCTATTCTAAAATAACCATGCATATATTAGATACATGTTTTTTTAAGAAATTATGCAAGCATCCCTATAACTATAAGCAGACAACCACGAACATCAAACTGAAGCTATACTTTTGTAGCTTTGACAAGGAAATGCCATGAACAAATGCAGATGGTAGGTAGAGTGTTGGCTATCTATGTTACTGCATCTGGTGCTGCTGTGACGTGACGCCGCTGCAAGAGCCGGACTGTCCCGCGCCCCGACCCGCTGCCCCTGTCACGCCCTGCGTCCAGCCAAACGTGACGGAACGCAACAGGCGGGCTGCCGACAGACAGCCGGAAATGCACGTGCACCTGTGCAGGCTGCAGAGGCGGACAAAGGCGTGTGTGAAGGCGAGACGGTCACATGAGAGTGGGCCACTGCCAGTGGCATGGCATCGTGCCATTCCAGCCTTTGTTTGTTTGTTCATACCATTTGGGTTTGTTCAAACCAGGCTTACATCATCCAATGTAACTTGTAGCCCCCCTTTTTAAACCAACGTATATGTAGGTGACTCGCTCGAAACCCCAAGCAAAACATACTACGACGTTTAACTTTGCTAGCAACTTTCAACTCCTTTCTCTGGTTGGAAATATCGACGTGCTGTCGGTGTTCCTCTGTCTGATTGCGTTGTCTGCGACGGGCAAGAAGCAAACCCAGTGCTGACAATCAGCAGCAGGCCCCGAGCTGACAGCCAAAAGCACGTCCTGAGCTGACAGCAGCAGGTCCCGTGCTGATAATCCGACGCAAGTCCTGGCAGCAGCAGCTCCCTGATGGCCGGGCCTGGACTGCCCGGAGAGCCTGGCTACTGGTCTGACATGGGCAGATGCAGGAGATGGAAGGGGTGGAGTCAACACTCGCTGGCCACGTGACCTCCAATACAACCGACCTGTCCGACCGGCCTTCTACTCGGCCACATCGGTGAAAGCTATGCGCACTCTCACGCACCCACACGCCGCACGGGCCCTGAGTGACCCTGTTAATTCAGTGGCGCAAACGGTCCCGGGCTGGTCTCGCTTCTGGCGGTCGTCTGATGTTTGAGATAGGCCCTCTTAACCCAGGCAAAGACAGCTCGGCGGATGTATGTATGATGGCTCGGTATCCCGGCTGGATACTGAATAGCTAAGTGGATTTGACCGTTGTTATACGGTGTTTTGATTATTCTGCATGTCAACCTGCGCCCCGCTGGGAGGGGGGGGGCAATATTCGCCCCCTCTCCTGGATTTTCTCAATAACTAAAAACTATATCAGATAACGACGCCAAACGTATAGTACCTTGGGGGGCATCAATTTCACGTCTTTACGGAAAATATTCATGAAATCAGTTGCGAACTTTTTGAGAACATCACGTTTTAATGACGTCATGTTAAGCCTTTTTTTATGGAAAAACGACTAAAATTGAAAAAATCGTAGAAATTCGAAAAATGCAGCAAAGTGCAATAAAACCCGTCAAAAGAATGGAAATGACATTTTCTACAAGATGACTATCTCGGATTCTCAAGAATTTGAGTTTTTGTTCCCCAAAATTTTACAAATATAATTTTTCAAAAAGTTAAAAAATATTATTTTATTTTTAAAAATTTCGAAAACTGGAATATGTGTATAATAACTACAATGAACAATACGCAAACCAAATTTAAACCAATTGCTTTGTATTTGCCTGACTTAGGTATGGCTCCCTAAATGCTGGAATCTCATGACGTCTTTTCAAAATTGGTTTTTCGGGTTTTATTTGACCAGATATAGACAAACAAATGTCACCGCTGTATTTATAAGACAACATCTATGAACATTCATTACCCATTTCGTTTAATAATTTACAAATTTGATCTAATTTGACCTGACATTGACCTTTGATGGTGTCAAGTCATAAAAATAAATCCTGCTATTGAATTATACGTGTAAAACAACTCGCATAACATGTGTTGCATGACTTTTGTAGACCTCTTATCTACAGTGACCTTGTGTGACCTGACCTTGACCTTCGCTTACTTTTTCCCTTCTGCTTGATGCAGGAGATGCGTTATCCCTTTGGGACCACTCAATGCGATATTGGACTCAATGTAGCGCTTTGAACAGAATATTTGGCCGAAAACAAAAATGTTAAACATTTTGTGGTTGACCTGACCGTGACCTGACATATGACCTTTTTGGAAAATTATAAGCATGGTATGACCGCAGCTCATTGAGAGTTTTCGATTGCCGCCTTGCGCGTTGCGCTGCGGCTATTGGTTCGAAAGATAACCAAGGGCAATATATGCCCCCTCCCAGCGGGGCGCGGGTTAAACGTCAATGATTTGCATGAGTTCCATCTTGTACAAATTACCCACAGCGCATCGTCGTGTAAGCGTTGCCGTAATTTGAATATTATATGGTTCCTCGGCAACAATAATGATTTATAACAAATATTACATTCATACACAATCAAGAAATCACGAATATGCTTCTCTCGTGACGGCTACAACCATTTATTTACTATAAAATAATAAGCGTACTTTTTCTTTGCAATGCCTATCAACATGCCGTTCTGATACCTTTTAACGCTTTGATTCCAAACATTCCTGTACGGGCAGATAGCATGATGATAACATGAACACTGTTATTTGTGTGATGTAAAATTAATAGAATTAGAAAGAGTCATGTTCTTATTTAACGACTCCCGTTATTTCAGGTTCTGCAAGATGCGGCAGTCGCTTCTGCTGCTGCTTTGCCTGGCAGTGGGAGTTATGACCAAGTCAGGCACCCAGACCTTCTCTAAGGACCATTTGCTCCAATCAAAAGGCGTCAACGGAATCGTGCACGCATCTTCCAAGACGCCAGCATCCGATCCCGTGAAGCAGACAGCGTCCACTACTCTGAAGGCTACAGAGGAGGAGGATCAGGACGACGACGACCCGTACGGAACCGATGCCACCGGCTGTCCGAAGGCGTTCGGCGGCCGCTGCCACTGCGCCATGGCCTCCTACCAGAGCCATGAGAAGTACGTCATCAACTGCACCAACGCCGGCTTCACCGACACATCGGCGCTCAGCGCGCTGCCCGAGAACACCGAGGTGCTCATCTACACGGGCAACTTTGTGGAGCGCCTGCCGCCCAACTTGTTCGGCTACGAGTTCAACTTCGAGGACCTCGAGGCCATCGACATGAGCAGCAACGGCATCAAGGACATCGACGGGCAGGCGTTCCATCGTGTGTCGAACGTAAAGACGCTGATTCTGAACCACAACAACCTGTCCATCGTCGACAAGCAGCACCACCCGCGCGTGTTCAGCAACTTCATCAACCTGGAGTCGCTTCACCTGACCGACACCTTCACCGAGCAGGTCGACTCCAAGTGGTACATGGTCAGTCTGGAGATCATCTTCCAGGGCAGCATGCTCACCAAGCTGAAGAAGCTGCACCTGGAGCAGAACGAGATCTGGAGCCTGCGCGACCGGCGCACCTTCTGCCACCTGCCCGCCCTGGAGCAGCTCTACCTCAGCAACAACCGGCTGACGAACGTCGAGCTGGACCTGCTCTGCCTGCCGCACCTCTCGCACGTCGGCCTCGAGTACAACTCGCTGCGCCGGCTGGACGCCAACACCACGGCGCTGTTCGACAAGCTGGCCGCGCGCAACGATCGCTTCACCGTCCGCCTCACCGGCAACCCGTTCTTCTGCGACTGCAACATCAAGCCGCTGCACCACTGGCTGATGACCACGCAGACGCCCGTGCTCGAGCACGAGAAGTACCTCTGCTTCGCCGGGAGACCGCTGTCCAACTCGGGCCGGCCCATCATGCAGCTGCACGACATGGAGTGCGCGCCGCCGCCGCTGGCGCTGCCGGCGCGCGCCTCCGCCGCCTCGGTCATCCTCGGCATGCTGACGCTGGCGGCGTGCGTGGTGCTCGTGGGCGTCATCTTCGTGCAGCGCCAGCGGCTGGCGCGCGGCGCCAAGAGTCTTCAGCCGCAGCTGCAGACGGCCATTCAGAACGTGAAGCGCGCGCGGCAGTACACCAACGTCGAGAGGGAGGAGGAGGCGCCCGAAGTGGCGGTCTGACGCGGATCTGATGCGTCACGTCACGTCACGTCACGTCACGTCACGTCACGCCAAGGTCGAGGCGGTCGACACGCTAGACCGCGCAGTGGCTGTGGGACCCGCCCTCGTTGGACGGGTGTCCGTTGATCGTCTGTATTATGTGAAGACGTGCCTGCCGTTGGTCCGGTATGTGCCGATCGTCTGGGAGAATGTGCAGAGTGCTCGGCGGTGGTGGTTCGGTGGAGACCGTGGAAATCGTGCGGATAGAGGAGAGGATAGCGCGGAGGGCTGTCGCCCGGTGGGAGCCAAAGATGTTACCAGCCGCGCTGCTGAAGACGGGTGAATGATGTGTCGAATAGGTGGAATTTATTATAGCAGCGACTTGTTTACTTGCAGTCACTCTTTGTTTATGCAACTGACTCGAATGAACAATGATTTCGACATTTCGCCCTTGGCCATCAATGACCACTGCATGTAGCAGCATCGCAGTTGCTTCTTAACATTTGCGCAGCGCATACTTGGCTTTATACACATGCCTGCAATCGTTAACGATCGTCGGCTCGTATATGCGATTAGCCGCTGTAGTTTAATTAAGTCACCTGCCACGGGACGGTCATACCAGGAGCTCACGGTGAACCGGACCAATGAGAATGCGAGCTTCTTAGTGTGGTGCGAAAACTGCGGGTTGTTGTAAGTATGTGGGAGTTTGGTAAACAAATGTTAATGCCGAGCGCAATATGTGTTGCAAGCTAGTTATATTAACCCCTCGTTCGTTCTATAAAACAGCGTCCAGGGGCAGCATGTGCGATGCCCTTAGACATACACAAGTGTTCTGGGACAGGCCCGTCAGCAATTATTCATAAATAGCCTTTGCTTTTTAGTAGCAGACTTTCGACTGTATGAATCTTCTTCTGGACATCATACAGATGCTGTTTTGCGGGTACGCTGTTGAGACAGCCCTCTGCTTTTCTGTTAGCCAAGAGCTGATAAATGCTAAAATAGTTTAGGTGTTTGGCGGTCTTTCTTGGTGTATCAGAAGCTAGCTTTTTCGTGAATGTGTCTTATGATGAGCTTACGAGAAGAGAGCTGTGCGAGAGGATGATCTCGAGGTTTATATGGATTCCGTCCTGTCTCCGTCCCGATGACTTGCGTAAGCAATGGACAACGAGAATGCAAGTGTTTTATGCGACTTTATAGCTGACGGACTGTCTGTGATGACCTATATGAATAATAAACATGTTAAACGAAGCTCAACATGATGGTGGAGGAATAGTGACCTTTCTATGAACACGTGAGTCGGTGCCAGCGCGTGGTACAAGTAGAGCCCTTCATGGGACATGTTTTCAGCTCCCATTCCATTTCATCCCATTCAGCCGGATCCAAATCCGTTCCGT
>JARBER010110042.1:0-11245 GCA_030265075.1 Balanus glandula
GCAGTAGGGGCATCACAGTTTCCGCCAGGGCCTGACATTTTCTATCCGAGACAGCACATTCTCTAGAGGGGCAACATGTTATCTTGCAGAGGCATCGCATCCTCTACCAGGGTAGGATATTTTCCAGCATAGACAAAATATTCTCCAAAGGGGCATCACATTCTCCTGCAAGGGGCATCACAGTATCCACTAGGGCAGGGTATTTCCAGAAGAGAAGTGCATTCTCTAGAAAGGCAACACATTTTCCTGTAGGGGCATCACAGGACAAGTTTCCGCTAGGGCAGGACATTTTTAAGCAGGGGCAGCGCATCCTCTAGAAGGGCAGCCCACTTTAAGTAGAAGCAGTACAACATACATCACACTTCGGTCAACATAATGCCCTGTAGGGGCATCACATTCTCAAGTGAGGCGGCACATTCAAAATAACATTGCATTCTCTTCAGGCATCACGGCATGGGAAACTTCACAAAAGCTTTATGTTCGAGGGGCATCAATTTGGAGAATGATCTTTGAGATCTGAGCATACCGCATTTGCGGTATTTGCGGTATAGTCGCTACGCCGTTGCCGCATTCAAGTTATGCGGTACAGCGTTAACAACTAGTGCCACCTAGCGACAAGAATATGCTTCAAGCTATGCGGTACAGCATAAGTTCAGGCGCTTACTGCTAATGCCATCTAGGGACAGAAATATGCCTCAAGCTAAGCGGTACAGCATAACTCCAGGCGTTTACTACTGCATTAGACGCCGATAAACGCCCACCCTGGGACCGAGCAATGCTGGAGTTATAAGCGAAGGGCGCTCTAGTTGAAGTTCCTAATATGGCCACACAAATAATCAATGCAAGGTATGTGTGACGTGATTATCATCTAAGGTTATCTAATCGCAATTATTACGCAATTATTTATCGTTAAGTGCCTTAACAGTTTTTCTCGGCAGAAACTCGTCCCCTTATAGCAAATGCCAATTTCTGTTTGACAAAATTATGTTAAGGCAGCTAAAGACGGATTTTTTTTTACACCTCAGGTGTTAATCAGATCACATCTGATATCTGATTATCACCTGAGTGTGAGTATGACGCACGTCAAGACTAAAGTCTTTCTTTGGTTATTTTGTAGCCATACCTTGACCTACTCGGAACTTCGGACATAGCATCCATCAGTTAAAACGCCCAAGAATGCTCTGGTCCAAGGTGAGCGTTATAAACACCGTCTACTGCACAAATCTAAAAGTTATCACAATTTTGACTGATACTGAAGTCCATTTTGAAAATAGACATTATAAACAGATCTCAACGCGTCCATTATGAAAATCATAATAACTAAGAGGGACAACGCACTCTGGTTGTGCATGCAGAATGCACATTCACATTTAGTTTACACAGTGGTTCGATGTTTTTACATAACAGCCGCTATGACGATGATTTTTTTTGTTCTATGAGGATAACATTTATAGTTTTTAGGGTTTGAAGGCTTTATCATTTTGTAAATAAGCTTTAGGATGGGCTTTTAGATGCATGTTTTTGCTAAACACTTTCCATATCGGAACATTTCTAGCAAAAACAAAACAAAAACCCTCGTATAAGCGTTTTTCTATAAGTTGTATAAGTTGATAAGTTGACCAAACAAAAAAACATCCCTAAAAGTATTATCCACGCAGCACAAAACAAAACAGCTAATAATTATAATCTAACTGTTAATCCATCCCAATGAATCTGAAAAGGTTCCACCACTGTGCAGACAACACATCACCGGCACAGGCTCTGTGGGCTCGGACCCACCCCTTCGACTGCATGTGCCGTTTGAGCCACCAGACAGATCGGTGGGGCACGGCTATATCCGCACACACACACACACCACGGTGGCGGGGATCGGGAGTGATGTCACCAGTCAGTGACGGCTCGTATATCGGACCGATGCACGGGATGTTGATGTATCGGGTCAAGGACAGCCTGAGCCACGCTTACGTCCCCCTGAGACTCGCGGATGTGTCACAGCTCACAGGGCCTTGTGAATTCCCTACATACGTCGCATAAGCTTAACGTATACTCCACCGGTTCGATCTCTCCAAGCTCGGTCTCGGTCCATTGGAGCGAGGCCGAGCTGTACTTGCTCCGCGACGAATGCGTTTTGTTTCACGAAGCCACAAACCGGTAGTGACATATATAAAACTTTCAGCGACTGCACAAATTGCTGACGACAAATGAACTCCAGAAACGAGTTTATATCACTGATTATGTAAAGTCTCATTCGAAAAACGAGCAATACAAACACGATGTAGCTTTACGCATCCTACGGTATCTTCACCGCAGATGTAAACTTACACATTCTGGAGGTTCGGCAAGATTGGCTCCTTGTCGCACATCTGTGTGTATTCCTCGCATGAGTCACACGGCCTTCACATGTCATAAACACGTCACCCGCACGTCAGGTCGCACCAAAAGTCCGCTCCTCCCCCTCCCCTCCCCTCTCACTGGCCCGTCACACCGTCCCGCCCGTGATCGCCGCCTTGTCCAGCACCGACTGCAGCGAGCTCGGCACCCACACGCCGCCGTCACTGACGAAGATCACGCTGCGGTCCAGGTAGATGCTCAGGCCGCCGCAGCGGAACACAGGCTTGCCCTCGTGGAACTTGCCGGGCAGCGGGTGGAGCAGGATGCCGCGCTCCTCACAGCGCCGCTCCAGAAGGTCCCGGAAGCCGAGAGTGACCGAGCCGGACGCCGTGCGGACGGCAGCCGACAGGTCCTGGACATGGAGACGGGTCAGTGGTGACAGACCCTGGACATGGAGGACGGGTCAGTGGGGACAGATCCTGGCCATAGATGGCGGGTCAGTCGCGCGCGTCGAAGGATGCAGTTTGTTGTAGAGCGTGGCAGTATCAGAACATCAGCAGTAACAGGGATTACTTCCACGTAAACGTGTGGTACATTCTTTAATTTTCAGACGCAAAGAAGCTTAGTGTGAATATTTGATCGTAAGACATCCCCGGTTAGATGTTTTACGTTTTATTGGATTTAAACGAGATTCCCATGAGTCCTTGTAAGTTCTAAAGCTAACGAATCAAATATATATTTTGCCGTACGTATTGTATACCATCGTCTCTAAAACACTATGTTCGTGAAATAAGAAATGAAACTAAAATCGCAACAAAGCCCCCATGGGCCATGGCCCATATATCCTAAAACTATAGCATGCGTTTGAGCCGGCAGCCGGCAGGGGCGCCACCTGTCACCCACCTCCCTGTTGCGGATCTGCGTTGGTGTGGGCGCGGGCGGCGGCGGCGGCGGCGGCGGGCTGTCGCGGGCCAGCAGCTGACTCAGCTCCTGGTAGGAGACGGACTGGCCCGGGTTACTGGCGGCGCGGTTCATCAGCTGGAGACCCGTGTTCAGGTGATCTGTAACGGGAGGACATCACGGTAGGGTGAGACGAAATTACCCATGATGAGGCGGCATGTGGAACTGCAGGACACTGACGGTGTTTTCAAACGAAACATCGAACCATGTTCAACTAGCGCTCTCTATCGGAAGAGCAAAGTTATATCAGACAAAATGACACCCGATTTGAGGGTGTCATTCGATGACTAAGTGGTCACATCAAACCAAGGCTTTCGAATCCTCGACCTTATAATAACCTTCTCGACTGGCGACTATAAAAAGCCTTTCGCACTCACTAAAAACAACCTTCAAACTTTCTTCAAAGCAAGCACACCTCATTGCTCACCGAAAAACAGTTGGATATCACAACTAACACAGTTGATAATCCCTCACCTCTTACGACGGCGTGGCCGACCAGCCTCTCGGGTATGAGCTGTTTCCAGCCGATGTACCACTTAGTAATCTCCTCGTAGTTGGGCGCGTGGTTCAGCCAGGTCACCAGAACCTGAAAACCGGGATGTCATTGTGTCAGTGTCATTATGTGGTCGCTGGTCAAAGAGCCACAGTTCAGAGCACTGAACCGTTAGCTCTCCATCCAAATACCCACCTTCGACGTTAACAAGAACGATACAGAAACAAGCGAAAACAAAACCTAACTGTGGGTTCAGGCACAATTCTGTTGCACAAAGCCTTACATAAACCACACAAAAATTCTTATTTTGTAACTATGAAACATTATTTTCTTAAGATTTAAGTCGAGAAAAAAGTTATGAATTCTTCCTGAGAATGACAGCGGCAATAAGACAAAAATTTATGAATTCTTCCTGAGAATGACAGCGTCAATAAGACACCGCAAGCCCCGGACCGGTTCGCCAGAGCGTCTCCGGCACGGCATTTTACGCACAGCCACTTACCTGCAGCCACTTAGGGAAGAACAACTTGTCCAGTATGCTGACGAGATGCACGGGTGAGATGAGATCCTCCCAGTCTATCACCCAGTTCCACTGGTCCAACACCTGCCCAGGGTCAGGACCGGTCAGCCACGAGATATACCACAAATCCAGCACGATAGGCGACGATCCAGTACATGTCGCCGAGATAACCGTAGGCCATAATCAATGCAAGACTTATCATGATGATTTAATTTAGTGACAGCTTAGCTATTTATCCTTACAAGTTACACGGACACCACAATACCGTACTACTATCGGTACAAGGATCCTTAATTCATCCTCCCCGTGTGACATAATTTAGTTGTCGCTTGTCTGCAGTCTGAGACATAACCGCCACGAGCGCAACCATTATTTGTAAACTGTTTCGTTTGGTGGTCGGTGGTGAGCCTGGGTATAGGATCTAACATACCACATACGTGGCCTGCGCGCTGTCGCTGTCTTTAACGAGACAGAGTCGAGACAGAAGAGACGGACTTCGATATGGCGCAGCCGGCGGAGCAGCCTGCTCAAACTCAACGATTCGCCGAGAAAGTGAGTCAATCTCACCTACAGAAGCCATCACATAACGATGATCTCGCATTTACGGAAAGTCCGTCAAAAGCTCGGCTGCGCCGCCTGCATCTCTGCAGTCCACCTACGGTATGGACAGAGCGACGCCATCTAAGGGCCATCCGACCCACCACGGCCTGATAAGCCGCGTGTGACGCCGGAATCCACCCTCCCTGACCTCTCCCTCCCCCGGCCCAGCGTTCTGACACTCCCCTGCATACCTGCTGGTGTGGGTTGATGACCAGCTCTGACATAGCCAGCTGCAGCTTGGGCAGGATGTTCTTGACGAGGAAGGCCTCCAGGCTGCCGGGCGCCATGACGCCGACCCAGGGCGCCAGGATGAGCCGGGCCGAGCGGTCGGACGGGTGCCACGCCAGCAGCGCGTTGGCCAGCTTGTGCCGGATGGTCGGGTAGACGCCCTCCAGACGCTGGTCTGTGGCACACACACACAGGCGACACAGGTACTGCTGGTTACACAGGCGACACAGGTGCACGGACACGTAAGCTGCTGGCTGAAAACTCGGTAACGATAATATGAAGAAAAAACAAAACAAAACACAATAAACACGACTAGGGAACTCATAACGTCAATACATTAATGTAATCAAAGGATGCAATTTGCCGCGGCCCTGGCAATCTGTTGCGCTGGTACGTAGTTCTCAATGTTGCGGCGGCGCCGCCGCCTCCACCACCGCCCGGCGCCATGCCAGGTTTCCATTAATGTAGTCTTGGAAACACTCAGTCACGCGCCAGCCACGCGGAGGGGTGTATCAAGCTGTGTATCCGGCCTCCAACTCACCCATGATGGACATCCAGGGGCGAATCCAGCTTACAACTCACCCATGATGGGCATCCAGGGGTGAATCCAGCCTCCAACTCACCCATGATGGGCCCCATATGTGTATCCAGCCTCCAACTCACCCATGATGGGCATCCAGGGGCGAATCCAGCCTCCAACTCACCCATGATGGGCATCCAGGGGTGGATCCAGCTGTGTATCCAGTCTCCAACTCACCCATGATGGGCATCCAGGGGTGAATCCAGCTGTGTATCCAGTCTCCAACTCACCCATGATGGGCATCCAGGGGTGAATCCAGCTGTGTATCCAGCCTCCAACTCACCCATGATGGGCATCCAGGGATGTATCCAGCTGTGGATGGGCACGGCGTCGGTGAGCGGGTTCCAGGCGTCCACCTCGGTCTGCAGCCGCGGCATCAGCAGCTGGTCACACACGTTCTCCAGCACCCAGCGCGGCAGCAGCGGCCGCCACAGCTCCAGCAGCTGCGTCAGCTCCGGCTGCTGCTTCGGCTGCCACAGGATGATGGCCGAGCGCACCGGCGGCATCCACAGCTCCCACAGCAGCCTGGCGGCGGAGGCGGGCGTGGGTATGTTAACGAGCTCTTACAGCAGCCTGGCGGCGGAGGAGACCGTGGGTATGTTAACGAGCTACCACAGCAGCCTGACGGCGAGGCGACGGTGTGATGTGGTAACGGCGGCAGCCCCAGCGGGCACGGTCGGACCAGCACCAGCGAGCGGTGAGAAAGGGCGTTTATATATCCAGTCCAGGGAGACTCAGCACCATGGTTGATTATGCTGGATGTCAGGGAAAGTATTAACATTGTTAAGCCTAGACAGATTAAGCTATATTTAGTACCATCCGGAATAAGAAACAATAATTCAGCTTGTATGCCAGCATGTTGATTCATATCCATCATGCCAAAATGATGACATCGTAGCTAAAAACAACATTTAGCGTTAAAATATCTGCTGCTAACAAAGTAACACACCAGTCTCACCAATCAACATGTGCCAGCACAGCCAAGAACAACTCACTACCGTATCAGTATTAAGTATCATAAGCATCAGAATCTAAACAAAAAATCACCACAAACCCCAGACTACGTCTCAACAGTCAGGACAATGGCGGCGGGAGAGCTCTCCCCCTCCCCCCCCCCCACCAGCTCTACGGCCTGTCTCCTTTCTACCCCACCACTTCCATCCACCTGTCGTATACGTCCACAGCCCGTCCGGTGACCGGTGGCGACCCTCCTCCACCCCTCCCCTCTCTTCTCCACCCACCTGTGATACACGTCCACAGGCACGCCCTGCTCCATCTGCGGCTTGTCGCTGCCCTCGAGCGCCTCCTTCAGCTCGGCGAACACGTCCGTCGCGAACTTGGGGTTGCGCAGCGGACTCCACAGCTTCAGGTGGTCCCGCACCAGCGGGAAGACGTAGTCCACGGCCAGGTAGTCCAGGTCGAACACGTCGTACTCCACCGGGTAGTCGGTCTGCCGGGGCCAGGGAGGTCATCAGCGGGTAGTCGGGGGACGCGGCGGTGGTTAGTGTTTTGCATCATCAACTCTGGTCGTGCATTGGCGCACTCTAGTGGATACATAATCAATCTGAACCATTATAAAGGTCAATGTGTCCTTATTTGTCCGGGCTTTCATTGTTGATCGTATTTATTAGGTACAAATTTATGTCGGCACATCATATAGGTGATATGCCCACTGCCCAGTGCTTATACAGCTTGTTTTTTAAGTAACTTTTTTTAAAAGAAAAACTTGGACACCGTACTGACCCAAATGAGCGCATTCAACCGTACCGCACCTTCAGTTTGACGAACAGCTTGGTGACGGTGTCGAGGGGGCTGGGCGAGGCCGAGCCGGGCTTGTGTTTCTCCATGTAGGCCACGGCCCGCGACACCTCCTCGACCCGCTCGGTCTGGGCCTTCTGCCGCTCGATGGTCTCGCTCAGCTGGCCCTCCTCGTGCTCCAGCGTCACCTGCCGGTCCCGCTCATAGCGCAGCGCGCGGTCCGACCGGATGATGTCCTGAGGGCGGAGACATGACGGGTTACAGATGCAGATTCAGCAGAGGGATGCCGCCGGCCAGACACTAGCACCTGCCCTTCAAACATGATCAAACAAACGCAAAACAAACAAGCACAAAACGAACAAACACAACACGAACAATCACAAAAAAAACAGACAAACAAACACAAAATAAGCAAACCAACACACAAACGAACAACCGTACGAAATCACCCACGCGCGAGGAGCTGCGATGCACATTATTCACCAATGCACCACTGATCATGGCCAACGGTTTGGAGCACACTGCGCACTGCAGTGCTGTTACCGCCACATCTCCCAGCCATCAACCAGACAACATGTCAACACCGGAGTCACTGTCCAACGTCACTAGGAGGTGCGAATCCTTCACCGACCGCGGCAGCGAATCACATTCTAATCTCCCCTCCTCCCCCCTCCCTTCCCGCTCTCCTGACCTGTTCGCAGATGTCCACCATCAGGTTGATGTTGTGCAGCAGCTCGGGCATGTCGAACGCCTTCTTCTCGTCGTCGCCGTCGTCGGCGGCGTCGGGCGGCGCGCGCTGGCCGTGGATGGCGTGGTAGCCGGAGAGGACGCGCTGCTCGCGTCCCGTCATGTCGATCACCTTGGTGCGCGCCAGGTCCCCGCTGCTGCAGAGGCGGCCGCAGGCGGGTCAAAGGCGCGTCCCGAGCACCAGGTACGGAATAGGGTGGAGAGCTACTATTGCAACTATAAATACCAGGATGACAGTCGCAATACTGATCTGACAGCCAGTAGTGACTTTACACTGTGGCTTATCAACAGTCACCTGCACAAATAACAACACGCCAACCAAGCTCAAAGGTCTAATACTTCTCCAACTATCAAAGCTCAAAGGTCTAATGCTCTGTACCTCTCCAGCCAACCCTACGTACCTCCCCACCTGGCTCCTCCCACTCCTCTCACCTTGCCGAAGCTCCCGACTTCAGCGTGCGCGTCTTGCCCTCCTGCAGCACCTCGTCCAGCGTCTTGTACACGTAGTCGACCTTCTTCCGCCGCGGGCCGCGCCGCCACTGGCCCAGCTTCTCTTTAAACTCGCGCTCCGGCTCGTCGCTGGGTTTCTCGCCGGCCGGAATCGGCCGTGAAGCGGGCTTCTCCGTCCCATAGGCGCCGATCGCGCCGCGTCCCTTGCGTAGCTTGGCTTCGACAGGGGTGGAGATTCCCTGCAGGTTTTTACCTGGAGAAGGTGCAGACAAGTTAGCGACGGGGAGGTGAAGGGGAGACAATAGTAGGAAAAGCTTGTATTAACTTGTTGAACCAAATACTGATATGATGTACCATCTAGATTCTAACAACAAGAGCTCTGGAAAGGTTTGCCTTTTGTCAATGGCCATACATCATAATATGAAATACCATGAGAACAAATACTGTAGTTAACTTAAGCAATCAGGAGCATTACAAATGCCAAGGTGACATTGCAATCACAAGTTGGTGGATGCATAAACAACGCAAATTAACCAGAACTCGTTCCAGATTAACTACAGTGAGAACGATTTAGCACCCAACTTTTGACCACACGAGCCCACCACGCCTCACAGCTCAGCGGGTCCGCCACCGCACCACTTACCCAGACCGCCGCCCTCTCGGAAGCCCATCTGTTTGAGCAGCTTGGCACCGATGCCTTTGGTGTACTTCTCCCAGTGACCGATGTCTCCGAGGCCGACGGTGGGTCCGCCTCCGGCCGCGCTGCGCATCCCGGCAATCTCCTCTCGACTGGGACCGGCCGCCGCCTGGAACCGACGCTGCTTGGGGGCCGAGCCGAACGTGCGCGGCAACCCGGCGCCGACCCGCGGCGCCGCCTCGTCCTCCTCGTCACTGCCCGGGGCGGACAGGCGGTCACGAGGGGGGACAGGCGGTCACGTGGGGTGGCGGTGGGGTGAGGGGGAGGGTGGGGGATTACTAGTGGACGACACAACATAACACGAATGAGCAAGAGTGTCGCTACTCTATACCTTTTGATAATCGACGCGACGAGGAGGGGTACATTTTGAAGTCAATTTATTTTGAGCGACGTTCATAGAAGTAATGCTAATGCTCAGGCCTATGCTCATGGGGTATTTATTTATGATATACATTCGACGAAATCGCCCAAGTTTTCTTTTTATTCGCCTATGTACCTCACGGCATAGAGATTGAGAAAATAGAATCTTTTAATTATTACAACAATGCTCATCACAGCCATCCATCATATATATCACGGCATAGAGGACCAAAAAGCATATAGGGACGTCGATCACAAGACAACTGAGATGACCGAACACGCATAGGACTAATGACGACGTTGGTGGTGATGAATGGATTTATAGGCGCCACAACTGACTGCCTACATGACCACCATATACTGAAATAGGAGGGGCATTCCACGACAGAGCGACCAAGGGGTCACACCACCACATTTTTTATCTTGATGAAATGTTGGCTACAGGGTTATTTGGTGCCCTGAAGTCGATGGTGGTATCGCCAGATCTCTGAGGTCAATAGTTCTTGAGATATAGCCTCGGGCGTTTCTGCGAGGTCACGTTGCAAGGTAATCTTTGGAGGCCTGTAGCTCCAAAACTACTAACATAATGCATCACATAAGTACGTTTTCGTAATTGCAATGAACTGGGCAACACTGTAGGCATTTCTAATTTTCATTTTTATTTTCATGACGTCATATAATTTTATTTGTTTTGTGCCTATACCCCTTACCCGTCAAAAAGTTCAATATTTTTGGGTTTAATATCAAGCTGAATGATTTATCATTTGATGAGGAAAAAGGTATTCTTTCTCTAAACATTTTATTTATTTTCTTAATAAATATCATTTTTTGCCAATTTAATTTTTTTAGGCATTTGTAGTAGAAATACGACTACTGAAATTTTAAGTGGGTGTAGGTAGCATCACCAGATCGCCCTGAAGACGATGGTGGCGTTGTCAGATCTCTAAGGTCAACGGTTCTTGAAATATAGCCTCCGGCATTTTTTGCGAGGTCACGTTGCAGAGTAACCTTTGGAGGCCTGTGCTCCAAACCTACCTACCATAATGCATGATATCCGCACATTTTAGTAATCGCAATTAACTGGGCAGCATTTTGGTGACTTTTTGTTTTCAAAACTTTGAATTTTTTATTGGCTTAAAAATGTTGAATTGGCAAAAATGATATTTTTCAAAAAAAAAGAAATAAAACATTCAAAAACGAAATACCATTTTTTTACCTCAAGATAAATAATAAAAATTTATTTCAAACCCCCGAAAATGAAATTTTATAAAGGGTAAGGGGTATAGGCACAACAAATATAAATATATGACGTCATAGTAAAATAAGAAATTAAAAATTTTGAAAACAAACATCACCAAAATGTTATCCAGTTCATTGCAGTCACGAAAATGTGCCTATATGATACATTATGTTAGGTAGGTTTGGAGCTGCAGGCCTCCAAAGATTACTTTGCAACGTGACCTCGCAAAAATGCCCGAGGCTATATTTCAAGAACCGTTGACCTTAGAGATCTGACAACGC
>JARBER010110264.1:0-11243 GCA_030265075.1 Balanus glandula
TTGCGCTCTGAGTTATCTTGAATATTCGTCAGGGGGGGCAATATTTGCCCCCCCCCCGGTCAAGCGCGGGTTAACATATGTGACGGAAGTGCGATGCAGCGTCGTCGTTCGATAGACGGCGGACGGGCCGCGCCGCCGGCGGCGACACTCACCTGTGATGATGACACGGTACGGGGAGCTGCGGCCACCCGATCGATCATCACCAACGGTCCATGGCTGTCTGCTGTACCGGCAACATACCGCCCCGGCCGCTGCACGGACAACACGGTCCCTGCACGGACAACACGGTCGCTGCACGGACAACACGGTCGCTGCACGGTCGACACGGTCCCTGCACGGACAACGCGGTCGCTGCACGGTCGACACGGTCCCTGCACGGCCCACACGGACGACACGAACGGACAACACAGGACGGTCAGCACGCCACTTAAATGACAAATGCGGCTTCAAAATATCACATATCTGTTGAAAAAATATGTAATGGATATTGTTTAATTTTTGTCTTTTTACAAATATTTTTTAACAAACCAACCGTAAACTATGTGTCGCTGCAGCTCCCCGTACTGTGTCATCATCCCAGGTGCGGCCTGCGGCGGCGGTATCGCTCCGCAGCCGCGCTGGCTGGGCTCCGTGTATCGAACGGCGCCGGTGCATGGCACCGCAGCGCGCGCGCTGCCCGATCAGCGGGGGCGGAGCGGCGCCGACCGATGTCGGAGCGGCGGTCAGTTGGCGTGACGGCGTGACCGGCCTCTGACGGCGGCACCACGTCCTCCGCCTCGGCCACTGACGGCGGCACCGCGTCCTCCGCCCGGCCACTGACGGCGGCACCGCGTCCCTCCGCCTCAGGATCCGGCGGCGGCGGTGGTCCTGCCACCAGCTGCAGCGATGGACGCCAGGCGAGCGGTGGCGGCGGCGGCGGCGCAGTCTCCGGCGTACCTGCACCAGCCGGGTTTGCTGCCTTTATACTGGCTGCCCCCTCCAATACCGGGGCCGACAGCAACACTGCGAGGTGAGGAGAGCCGCTACCGACACGCACACACGCACACTCGCGCTCGCACGCGCTCGCACGCGCATGCACGCACATGCACGCACGCAATGCTGATTTTCACCCGGCAAAATAAACTGAACGTTTTCTAATCATGGCTGTTAGTGTAACGCATGTTGCGACAAGCCTGAGATATTGCCTGAGCTCGACTAAGAAACCAAGAAGCCTTAAAACTGGATATCAATCAGTTATGTACGTATCTACTCGTCACTCGTCATACCAAATTATCTAGCAGCATGTGGCAGTAGAATATATACCTATATGGCCACTACAATCACCATTTTGAGCACCGTTTTCTGATATATGCTCTTCGGCATTTTTGTCTGGTCATCATGAAGGCTGTTTTTTTTTAAATTTTTGTAGCACTTCGATCGAAACTCCTACGCCTTAAACGTTGTCGAGTTGCCACCTGGTGGCCGAATTGAGAAGCTCCAAATTTGTTTTTGAGTCAGGTAGCACACACGTGTTTTGATTCCGAAAACAGATTCCCGGATCTGATCTCTGGGATATGGATACCGGATCCGATGGGATCATAGATCCACCTCAACGAACTACATGGATCCACTGGGATCATAGATCCGTCTTTAACATTGGTCGACGGATCCGTCGAGATCTGAGATCGCAGGCTTCATTCTTCATTCGGATCCACTGGGGTCCGAGATCCGTCATTATAAAGATGTGTTTTTCCGTAACTTATACTTTACGTAATTGTCGGTACTTTGTAATTACTTTTTAATGAAACTAGCATGGGCTTATGAATTTATTTAGAGTTTGTTATTAAATACTACAATTATGGCATCATATATAAATCCCAGTATTTTGGATCCTAGACCCGTTGAGAACATCGATCCTTTTTCATTGTTCGTGGTCTTTAATTTACAACGTAAACAGTTCCTACTTGCAAACACATCTTGATTAGTCATGTATTCGATCAAAACATTTACATAATCGTGACACTTCGCAGACCTACCTGCATAGCTGATTAATCAGGGCTAAACTGTATTATAACTGTATCTTGATATGTTTACTCATTTCATAACACAATTCACAATAGATTTTCAGCACAGAGTCACACCTTATCCAACCAATAAACTAGCCTACTAACGGCGTTTAGATGTCGGTCATCCGGTCCGACTAGACTTGCGAGGAGCCGGCCAGCTCAAAGAACAGTACATACGCCTCGCTGCTGCTGACGTTACGCTGGCTCACTGGGTGCACCCTGGAGTCGTTGTACTCGTACCACTCGGCCGTGTACGGGTGTTTGCAGAAGGCCGTGTAGTGTCCCGATAAGAGCGTACCGGAGTGGTTAGCCACACCGTACAGGTTATATCGGCAGGGGTCTGGCCGACCGAGAACGGCGACAGGTCCAGACTGTTCACCGAGAAGTCCACCATCGTGTTCAGCTTGCCGCAGAACCTCTCTTGCGGCGAGAACCGCTTCAGGTGCACCACCAGGATGCGCGGAAACTTCTGAATCGAGAATACCTTGGTGCACTTCTGGAGCTTCTGGCACTTGGAGCATGTCGTTTTTTTGTTTATCATGAGATCCTGTGGTATCCAAGATCCATTGTAAAGTTGAATTGAGGAATCCGCTGGGATCCAAGGTTCACTGTTGTAATTTGTCGTGCGATCCAGTTGGATCATGTATCTAGCCTTGCATTGTGTTAAGAGATCCCCTGGGATCATAAATCTTACTTTCAGATACATGCACATTACACATGTCTGTCAGGTAGGCTGCGCCGCATGACACAACTGTTAGGAACAGTGTCTGTGGGATTATTAAATGTGTCTGTTCCTGCAGCACGGCTCCAACTGGTTACAACTAGCTCCAACTAGCTCCAACTACCTCCAACTGGCTCTAACCCATGGTGGAGCTTTTCAGAACAAGTACAGGGGGTAACGAAATTATCCGGATATCTATTTTGTTTCGCAGTTTCCGCTGCAACTGTTCTCTGTGTGAAGATAGAAACTTTTCTGTGTGGGGATAGGATTTTGATGGATCCGTACCTGTGCTTTAGGCCTACACTGCCCGGGCGACCTGACGTTTGGACGGTGTACCGAGCCATGAGTACGGGACGGGTCCCCGCCGGAGTCACTCGTTAGTTTTCTTCCAGGGCAACGATGAGAAAATAAAATACTTTCGCAGCAAAGCTGCTGTAACGGTTCATGGTGGTATGAGCCAGAAGAACGTCTGTCGGCAGCTGGTCATCAGCAGAAGCCAGCTGCACGTCTGGCTGAAACGGGACAGTCTGGGGATTGACCTGCAGACCCAGCTTCCGGCCACATCCGCAACACCGTTCTCTACCCGGTGGCCAAGGGAGTCATCAATACCGGTGGAGAAACGCCACCAATCGACTTAGAAACTTGCCCGACGGCTCACCCAGACAGGCTACAAGACCTCTCACATGATGGGCAACCTGCGCAACAACCTGGACAGGTTTAATGTCTGGAAACCTTGATATCGGAAAAGTGTTTACATTCTCTGATATAAAAGAAAATACATGTGACTTTGTAACAATACGAATAGCTCGTTTTAGCCCTCAACCTACTGGAGCCAATGTCACCTTCTTCCTCAGGGGAGGGGGCGACTCCTAAAAAAAATCCCTTGTCAACTTCCAAATCAAGCAACATGGAGTAAAGCTGTACGAACCAGTGTGTTGCCTGTAGTGAGTCCAGTGTAAAAGTATGCGATTTAAAAGTTTAAGATCATTGGGTGACCTTCCAGGTGACCTAAATGACCTAAGATCGACTACGTCCAAAACTAGCAGTTTTACTCTGTCTATCGTCGCTACCTATAATCAAATTCGCCTGGAAACATGCTGTTTTTATCGTGTTGCTCTATGCTGCTGATGGATATAAAGTTATTTTTAGGGTTCAGGGCAATAGCCCAAAATGAAGGGAAAAGAAAAAAGGCAATTTTCACTGTCGGAAAACATCAAAATTCTGAATTTAATACATATGGGTAACAAAAACATGTTTGCTTACAAGTTTTGCCTCTGAAATCCAAAGTACGCATTTATTTGTTCGTATCCAGTCACAAAAAAGTAAAAAAGTGATTAAACAAATGACGCCATCAGCTTCATACGCGTAGTGAGCCGTGGCTTAACAAAAATATACATATTACTTTAAAATATATAGTATAAGTATTGCTCATACTCAATTCTTTCACATATATTCCGGGTCTCTGATCATCTTTGAACATTGTCATTTTGTATTTTTCACCGCCACACTAAATTTTCTTGATTTTTGGGGGTAAAAAAATTAAAATCCGAGATAGCCAAGTTGTGGCCCTGGTCAACTGCAATCTTTGCACGTTCATGTCTCTCGATTATGTTTAAATAGTTTTGATCTCATAACTCAATTTTCTACAATTTTCCAAATATCTCCGATATTCCGCCCGAAATACTATCCAATGGCATCATCAAAACGGCATTATCTTCCAAACAACTGCATTCATTTCGATGAAAAGTAAATGATATGCGTCAAACTGTTGTTTACTCAGGTACCCAAATTTCAGTAATATTCACCAAATGCTGAAAATCCTCAAAAAAAGGTATGCAAGAAAATCCTCAAGGGGTGGGTGGGGGGGGGGGGCGGTGGTTTTAGGACGAGGTTTAAATGGGACAAGGATTAAATCAGCTATCAATGCGTAAGCACGCAAAATTCGATGAGTTTAAATAACTGTTTGATAATTGTTAAAGCTTGGTCCCTCCCAAACCGTCCGTTGCCCCAATAAAAACACTGTTCTGGATCTGCCAGAATGGCTACATGCCAGTCAGGGCTACTCCTAAAAATGCATGGCATGATGGTAGTGTCAACTGTCCGCTCATTAACAGACGGACCACCAAAATTAGCGCCCACTTCGCCCTCCGACATTCTCTAACACTAGTTCATTTCTGCAGGGATCTCAGTTCTGTGACAAGTATACTTTATCAGGCTCAACTGCTCAAACAGGATATTGTGTTTGGTTGCGGTCAGATATGTCACTGTGGTTAGCGGCGGATGAAGGTTTGGAGAGGTCAATAATTCCAAAACAAACGCAAAATTCTTAAAACTTTGCGGATTTTATTGGTATTGGTAACTGATTCAAAGCTTAATTCCCTTAAAAAAACGTTGCTTGGATATGATTGTACAGGAGGAAATGTGAATACATTTTACGACGATTTCATACGGTTGGGGATTGGCCGATGTTGCCTAACCGTAAATCCGACACACTGATAAATAGGGGTGACCGTCTGTCTACTGTCCCTAAGAAGTAATAACTAAACCTAAGGGGATAGTTCACTGAATATCTCGTCGTCTATGGCCTGTGATCATTGAGCTGGCAAAGCAAAGTTTGTATCAATAGAGCTCGCTAAGCGTTTGCCGGCGACATGCATGGGTGGAGAATTGAGATCGTAGATGCCCCGGCCAAGACCTGATGGTCGGATCGTGAGCAAATCTCATTTGATCTAGTGTAAATTTAACATTAGTTATATGAACCACCCAAAGTATATTTCTTGTCGATTTAGTGCACTTAAAAACTGCATGAACCAGGAGTTTATAGTCACAAATACGACACATGGCTACTCGGCCGACGTCCTCATAATGGCCACGGTACATTGTCAACATAAATTTTCTTTTTTCTTTATACTTTAGAAAGAATGCAGTGATATGCTTAATCGGTACGATCAGTACGTGTATGCTCTCAAAAACAAAATCGATATTTATATCATGTCAGCAAATTATTATATTCAGTACAGCATAATATATAAAACAAAATATTTGCCCTGAAAATAATGCTTTATTGGTTTGCCCCAAATTATATTGCTGCAGCCCCAGCAAGCAACCTCTATCAACACATTTAAAAAGCTGTGCATACATTTTCAAAGGATCTTTTATTTGTAATCTGTTGATCCCAGGCACTTCGCCGAGAGACTTTGATTATGGGGCAAACTCAAATGATGCGAATGGTATTCTCGTTTTATACGCGTGAATGCTTGCGTGCTTGTTGGCATGCATGTTGTATGCGCAATAGCCCTTGCAATATATATAATATATATGTATTATATGATGAATAGTTTTTTATTATCTGGCGCCCCGAAACGGCGCGATATTTTTACGGGCTCGCCCACTATACTCTATAGAGAGGTTCGACGGTTAAATCTAAGAAATAAAAACGGCAAACCTTTTGCTTTGAGGAGGATAAGAAGTTAAAATTGGTATATAGTTCTACATTATGAGCTACGTCGAATTAAAGACTATGACGATTGCTTCGTTGTGAAGATGGGTACTGTTGTGACGTTGCGAAGCGGCGCGTAACTTTGGAAACTTGTATTTATACCGTTTTAATTGACACTCCCTTGACATAGGAAGACACCCATTGCAATTCCTATTAACATCGTGCAAACTGATATAGGGAAAGGGCCGCGAAGCGGCACGAAATTTTTCAAGTTTTAAACGCTATTTTCAGCAGATTTGGGACGGGTCTAATCCATTGACCCGAGTAATCGAATGAGACGATTACTTTTAGGATTGGATAACAACTACTTGATCGGATAATAACTACCTGTCTTGAGCCACCCCTTCCTTTCCTTGACCTTGAAAATGAGGGTCAATTGTTTTTACATTCTGACTTCGTCTGCAACTGGCAGTGGGCAGTGGGCAAGAGCCTGTAGATGATATATACAATACACGATACACGATCTCATTTTCACTACTGCGCTTGCGAAGGATACGGCTGTGTATTAAAAATGCAGAAATCTTCCTCGAATAAGATGAGGATTTCTGTCGATCGAACAAAAGTGAGTTTTTTAGCGATCGGACAAAAACTTATTTTGAGACGCCCGTCTTCTTAACTTCAATATTACCTTGCAAGTTACATTGATTGTCGAAATGCACGGCATTGTGATTAACAAGCTCCGATGGCCGGGGTGGATTATCCACCCATGACGACATGTCACTCGTAAGACGTGACACGAGGCGCCTGCATGTGCCCAAAAGTGAACAGCAACAAGCAACAATTTATCCACAGGCTCCACTGGTGAAACAGTTTGTGACACATCCCTACTAGTGACCTGCTGCAAGCACTGACGTCACGACTTCAGGAGAAATCTTGCCAATTCAATTCACAGTAGAAGAAAGCTCCAAAGAAACATTTACTGCTTAGACGCATCCATAGACGCATCAACCGGCGTTTTTGTCACTACTGTTTTAATTAAGGAAGCCATCTGATTCTGCTGTTTTAAAGGGACATTGCCACCTTAACATTAGGTTTGAGTTGAGATAGTCATTTTACGTGCTGGCCTCTGAAAATAAATATGGTATCAGTTAAAACAACCATAATGGTCTAATTGAAAAGATATTCGTGTTAAACTTTTACATCTGTAAAACTTAAGCCCTTGGTGTATTGGTATTTGGGCTTAAGTACTGGTGACGTCATCTCTGTCTAGCATACTTGTGTTGTAGTCGACTTGGGCATACATATTGGCATCAATTAACAGAGTGAAGGTTTTTTTCCACTACCCAAACTTCCTTTGTTTTTCTTTGCTATGACGTCACCAGACCAGATAATATAACTTCGGTTTGTAAGAGTTTGAGTTATTTTTTTTAGAAAAATGAATGTGATATTCGTGATAAGCAGCATTCATTTAATATTTTTGCACAATATGACTTACATTTGACAACTTTCAAAAAGATGGCAATGTCCCTTTAAGGAAGCCAACTGATTCTGGGAGCTGTCTCAGTGCCAAAAATAGCGAATGTTCTGATAAAGATGAGAGCGTCATGAGGGCGTAAGTACATAGGGTAATAACGCTCTGCCCATCCTCACTACTAGTTACTAAGGAACTGCAACATATAAAGCAGATGTGAGTGAACAGCCACTACCCAAAATATATGATAGACAATCAAATATGTCTTGCTCTCGACATGCACATGCAAACAAACCGTGCACCAAACCACAGCAGTGGTAAAATGCATTAGCTGGTTTACAGGGACACTATGAACGCAGGCTAGAAAACAGACGATAGGTGTCTAAGAAACGTGATATAAAACAGCAACTGTGTACCGACTACAGAAAGGACGAAATTCAATTCAACATTTATTACCGCACGCCCACTACTGCAAACATGATTATGTCGTACAAATATAACCGTATAATCACGCTATACTATAGCAGTCCAACCTGGTCTCCTTATACAAATGTAATACAAAAGACTGCACCCTTCTTTCCGAAAGTGGCTACGTTGGCTTCGCCACAACCTCCCTCAGTCGCCACATAACTATGCACGTACAAAATGGCGGACCGAAATCTAACGCTGAAAAGTACCACGACACTCCTCTCACCAGAAACGACATGACAGACAACACCCGTATCCTCACCGTCACCTCCGATATACGCCGTCTGATGTCCTCGAAGCGGTGTTTATAAGAGCACTCGATTCGCAAATAAGCTCCCAAGTCAACGCAAGAGGAACACTGCAACTGTATGATGGCCCTCTGCTCACCCATGTGCAACTGTGAGCAGTTATGTTCTTTTAATATATTGTTCTTGTGTAAGTGAAATGTCGTCGTTATTTAGTATTTTATGTAGCTGATTATATGGACAATATTGGTACAATTGTATTTGATGGAATTATGCTAATTTATAATTTAATCGGACACCTTGCTCGGTGTACCTGTAGGTGTTATTTCATCTACTTAGCCAAGGTTGTTAAAAATAACGTTCGTACGAAGTAAGAACATTATTTCCCACTGTAGAATATTACCCGAACAAAGTGAGGTCAATAGGTATTTTCAACAAAAAAACAACAATACACAAATTAAATGAGTGTTAATTCATATTTCATGCACGAGCCTGCTAGTCCATGAAATCGAAACACCCTTGGCTGACCAGACCAAATAACACCTGGCGTACCAAGCAAGGGGTCCGGCTATTTTACTTATCCATTTATGTATTACACATATCATCAACGGGCGAGACGCCCACTGACAGGTGAAGTGATCAGGTAAAATACAACCAGAACGAAGAGTAAAAGTGATTATAACAGTATAAGTAAAAGTGACAATATCAGTACACATAAAATGACGATACGAGTGTGCCTAAAATGGTGCTATAAGTATAATACATACAGTATGGTAAAATAAACGCAAATTCAAAATAAAATATAATAAAAAGTAGCAATAAAGGAAGATCGCAGTGAAGTAAAAAATATTTTCAACGAGTGATGAGGTGATAAGATCATACAAAATGTTGATTGTGCCTATACATGAGAGTTTGTCACGTATCGTATCGCATGACCTCGGTACGCGCTTAGACTATCGCTAAAAACGTCTGCGATCACCTCATGGGCAACAAAGCTGTTCGCGACCCTTGGCATTTGGCAAGCGGCAAAACATTCCACGCTGCACAGTGCACTCTTGCCCGTTGTTCTTAAAAAGGTTTCGTATGCGGATCGACCGTGCGGGCAAACGTAAAGGAAGCTTTCGAGGAGGAATGGTGAGTCCAGCTTTGTGGATACGATTTTTTTAGAGAGAAGAGATCGTGCGTGCTGGACTCTCCGGGCGGCTAGAGAGGGAACTTTGAAGTGGTGGCAGATGCCTGAGTCAGGCACGCAGCCAAGAGGGGAGATGATGGCGGGGGTGGCCGCCCCCCCCCCTGGAGGCCAAGGGGGCCCTTTTCGGCGCGCGCAACTCGCCGAAAAGGGCGGATGAGACCGCGCGAAGCACGTTTTTTTAAAGAAAGTTTAGAGCATTTCAGAGGCCTTTACAGTCGCCAGAGCCCTCTCTAAAAGACCAGAGAGTCCAATGGACATTATAAAGGCTCCAGTGCAGGTCAGATCGGCCCCCGACAGACCAAAAAAAAACCCAGGCCGGTCGTAAGGGTCCCCGGTTGGGTCAAAAGGGCCCCCAGGTAGGTCGAAAGGACCCCCGGGCGGATCAAAGGGCCCTGGGTGTGTCTAAGGGGCTCCCCGGCCGGTCAAAACGACCCCGGTTGGGTAGAAATGGCCCCCAGGTGGATCGAAAGACCCTGGCTGAACACTGACCCTGGCGGACATTGGGTCGAAGGGCCCCCTGGCGGAAAGAAACGGGTTCGTGCGAGTAAAAAAGCCAACAGTCGAGTTGAAAGGGTCCCGGGCGGGTTGAAAAGGATCCGCGTGAATCGGGAGGGCCACAGAGTTGAGAGAGTTATGAGCGCTTCAGAGGCCCTTAGGTCCACCAGGGCCCTCTCTGAAAGACCAGAAGGCCCTATGGACGCTCAAATTAGTCCCATATGAAGGTCAGAGGGGCCTAGGCTAGACCGAAAAGCCCATTGGCGGATCAGAATGGCCCTGACCATGTCGAATGGTTCCTACTTAGACACAGCCGTTGTTAAATCGTTTTTGGTTCGTCATAACGTTGAATTGAACTAAAAACATTTTAGCTTCTTATATCTTCATATCTCCTATCTTTAAGATTCCATAAGGTCCACCACTTATATATCGAAGTTCTTTTTTCAGGCAAAACCCGCGAAACTTTTCCGCCGCTTCGCGGCGCTAAATGTTTAATATATTCGTTCATAGACAACAGTTGACTGTTACGTTATTGTCTACTATAACTATAGCCATAATTGTTGTTGATTGTTATTTGTTATAATTGTTGTTAGTTCAAATTGTTACTATAATTGTCTACTGTTATCTATCTTGTTATCTACTGTTATCTATGCTTCGTTTAACATACTCGTTCCGTTTTTGGTGCGTCAAAACGTTGAGATGAACTAAAAACATTTTGGCTTCTTATAACTTCATATCCCTTATCCTTTAGTTTCTACAAGGTTCAAACTTATATATCAAAGTTTTATCAGGCAAAACCCGCAAAATATTCGCGCCGCTTCGCGGCCCTAAATATTTAATATACATTGCCTACCTATTTCCGTTGCCATACACATTAAAATCACATACCTATTTTAAATGTTGCAAAGGCCTGGTTTGATGAGAATGCATATAGCAATTTATAGCATATTCAAGACAATACACTCAAAATTGTGGCGCCGCTCCGCGGCGCAATAGGTTGAAACAAATCGCTCTTGAGGTCAGAATTTTTTTAAGGCACAACCCTGGGACACAATCCTGGCTGCGTGTCTGCTGCAAGTTTGCACGTTACTGCGTTTTCATCATTATATAATACACAATTATTCGTTCTGTGGCGCCCGTTGAACGCTCGAGAAGGGGCCCTTTTGT
>JARBER010110375.1:0-11242 GCA_030265075.1 Balanus glandula
CCTGCTGCTCTCTTCCTCCGTTTGGCGGGTTTGGCGGGTTCTTCTCCCGGCTAACAAGGAGACCGGCAGAGAAAAAGAAGCCACCAGCGGGGAAAACGGCCGAAACATCAGCCAAAGGAGAAAGGGGTAAGACTAGCGCGAGACGACGGCCCAGTGACCTCAAGATATCAACTAAGCACAGCTCCAATCAGGTCACACTTCCCGGCAAGTCAACAAAATTAGAAGTCGCTGCCTTGGAAAGGTTGATCCGGAGATGTTTGGTCAGCAAATTATGCTTGTAGATTGGTCGAACTATTTCATGTGCAATTCTATCGACGAAAAGTGGAAGTGTTTTCGGCAAACGCTTGTGCGTGAGCTGGGCCGTGTCGCCCCTGTCCGTTCCGTTTCGACCCGACATACACATTACACACGTCAAGCCACTGTCTGCCCGCACACGAACACTACAGCAGCAGAGAAGAGCAGCTCTCGAATCTCGGAGTCACCAAGAATATAAAACGTACAATATCCAGTTCCGCGCAGAATTTCGTCGTGACATGCGAAAGTTTTACGATCAGCAGGTTATACAGAAAGGTCGCAAACGTTCGTGGCATGTCATGAGACCCGTAATAGAACGTAAACAGTCACAATCACAATCGCTAGATATTACTTCTGACGCTTTAAACGATTATTATGCATCAGTCGGACCTCTCACAGCTGCATCTGTTCCCCCTGCCACCGGGCCCATGCCTGTGCGGCTGACACGAGTCATCACATCAGCGTTCAAGGTTCACCCCATCGACATACACACACTCCATGCCACTGTTCTCAGCATGAAACCATCTTCAAACTGTGGTCTTGACGGGCTGAGCATTTCTATGTTTAAAAAGTTATTCACGTACATTGGCTTTTTCCTGCTCGAAATAATTAATTGTAGGTTAGTTTCTGGCATCGTTCCACCATCCTGGAAACATGCTCTCGTAATCCCGATCCCAAAAGGAAAATCATCCAACGAGCCTAGCGATGCACGACCAAAATCCCTGCAACCGGCCGTTATGAAATTGCTAGAAAAGGTGGTACAATGTCAGCTTGCAGGATACTTGGAGGACAATCACATTTTGTCAGATTCCCAGCATGGATACAGAAAAAACTTCTCCACCGAAACGGCACTGAATGTTATAATTGACAAGGCGCTGCTGACTATGGATGACGGTAAAGTAAGCATCCTAGTGCTTCTTGATTTGTCAAAAATGTTTGATGTTGTTCCGTACGAAAAATTGCTAGACAAAATGGCCCTATACGGAATAGACACGACGTGGTTCGAACATTTTCTTTCCGGCCATACACAGCAGTTCCAAGTAAAAACTAACGGCAACTTTATGATGTCTTGCTCCAAAAGTAATGATATGGGAATCTATCAGGGGGAAGTTTGTCGTGTTTGCTGGCGACGATTTTTATGAACGATTTAAGCCTGTTTGTCGCCGATGACATTACAGTAGTGACATATGTCGATGATACGCAGGTGATCATTTGAGGAAAAAAAACATGAGCTCCCCACGATCATTTCTCGCATTGAAAATGCAATCCATTCGTTATTTCAATGGTTTTGTTTTAACGGAATGAAGTTTAACTCGGCCAAAACTCAGATGATCGTCCTCGGACCCCCTGCTATGTTAAGATCGCTTCCCAATGTCACTATTAACTTCTGTGGAAGCATCGTTGTCGATTAAAAAGTTGTCAAAAATCTAGGAGTGATGTTGGATAGGCATCTTAATTTCGAACATTACGTTAGCACAATTCAAAACAAGGCCACAGTGATATTGATCGCACTTAACAACGCCCGTCACGTCATACCAAAGCGTTTGATGCCCGCTATAGTCCATGGACTTGTGATCTCTATCATACGGTACTGTATCTACATATATGGCTCGTGCGGTATCACTCAAACTCAACGGATTAAAAAAAATCTAAATTTTTGCGCCAGAGTGGTGAGTGGTAGAAGGAAGCACGACCACATTTCTGATTTCATTCAGAGTCTGGGGTGGCTCACTGCTGAACAACTGGTTCACTATCACACGGCATCATCAGTACTGAAGACAATCATCACAGGCGCACCACCGTACATAGCGGGCACTATCGGTGCACCAGCTCACACAGTACACGATCATCACACAAGCTGACCGACCCACCGCACACTTCCGAGGATACGGGCAGAAGCTGACAGTCGTCGCTTGTGCTACCACGGGGTGAAACTCCTGAACAATTTATTCGTACCGTCCGAAAATGTACCGTCACAAAAAGCACTAATGAAAGCTGTGCGATCACGCGATGTGACCTGATTGGAGCTGTGCTTAGTTGATATCTTTAAGGCGACTTTTAGTTCTATGTTAATCGCTCGCACCGCTGTATTGGCTAATTTTTTATATTTATTGTAGTATTGTACCTATCATTGTATTTTAGGTGATGTTTAGGCTGTGCCGGGAGAGGGGGAAACAGCAGGTTCGGCTTCGGCGTATATTGCACCCATGACAGACACGGTACAAATCCAGCCACTGCTTCGGCGTACACCGCGTCCTGCAACAAGCATCAAAAACTAAAGCAAACCGCAACAAAACTGAACAGCTATAGGTACAAACCCGACAGTAAATCAAACAAAACACGTCAGCTAAAACAAGTAATAAATCAATAAATAAATCAGCGTAATAATTACAATTTTTCACCGTTAAGTGTCGGACGCTCACATGCACGCGCACCGGACGACGGCTGGGCGCGGAAAGGGTCCGGCGAGCGCGCCCGGACCCCAGGTCGCCACCGACGCACCTCATTGGCGGAGCCGGCGCACCTCATTGGCGGAGCCGGCGCCGGTCACGTGACCGGAAGCCGTGACGTCACGTCCGGCGGCCCGAGCCGCAGCGACACGAAACAAGAAAACGCCGCAACTAAATACAAACGAGAAATGATACAAACAGACCGGTAAAAGCGTAAAATGAAAACAAGACAGAAACGCAACGCAACTTAAATTCGCAACACTTACATAATTGCTTTACTAGCTGACCATATTACAACACTTTGCAGGTACACAACGAAACACTTGAATGACGACAATACTCCGAAGCAGATCAAGACGCTGCTGGCTGTGTAGCTGGCGGAATCCGCGCTCGACGCCGCTGACAGCGCCACTGGTGGACGGTGGGAGAAACGGGGGTTGGCGGACTGCCCGACAGATGGCAGTGCGGGACGTCTGCGTGCGTCTCGTCACGGCTTCTGTGCCGGAGAACGCTCGATAGCCATTCAGTACACGCAATGTGCATGCTTTGCTATTGTAATACTCTATTTCCAGTTGTGCGCGCCGTTTGTTATGGAACGCGTGGCACGTATTCGAGTAATGTTTTGTGGACGGCGTGGTTTTATTTCGTCGCATGTGCTAACATTTTTCTCTTAGATGACTAGCCGCTTTGTGCTGTTTGTAGTGCATTTGTAGCCTAGCGATTTGAGATCGGATATTGATTAACGTGTATATGAAGTGCATATGGACAGAAGCTGAGTCACGTTTTGCGAAACCCACCTGGCTTGGAATGTGTCGAAGCGCACACCCAAGAGCTTACAAAGGGACAGTTTTCCCATGGTTTGTCATGCATAGCGTTTTACTTACCTTATGGCGCCAAATTGTGCCGTGGTTCTGTTTGTTATCAAATAGCGCGATGGAGAGTATCAGGGTGATGCCCTTCCCGCCATATATGTATGACACTTGTATCGTTGTGTGTAATCAGTTTTATGTTGTCTTTCAAAACGTCTTGGATGACTTAATAGTCAACATTGTGATGATTTTGGTACCAAAGCAGTCGCTGATCGCCGTCGTCTTGCTCATTTCGGTTTTAGATCTTTCCTAGTGAACTGTCGCACAACTTGCGGTATTTATACGATTCAGTCATGGCAACGGGCCTGTTTGAAAGCCTCTGTTTTTCCGATTAGAGCCAAGTGTGACTTTCTACCGATCTTGGGCGTGCTGACCACGAGCCCATGGCTCTGCCTACGTGCGCCGTAGGCAGTCTGTGCAACACTCTGGCGTTGTGAGCGTTGTTTCGCCGACGACGAACCAGTCATGTGGACCACGTTTTGTTATCCCCTGGCTTGCTTTGCGGCGATTTTGTACGGAGCCGGCGCAGCGTTTGCCACTGCGTGTGGTGTGGGCGGGGATCGATCTGTGAGCGCGTGCTTTATCCCGCCCGTGCGATCCACCGCTCAGCCGGGTGCAGTGTCAGACTGGCGCGCGCACTCGCCGTTTGCTCAGTTGGTTGTAATGCGTTATAGTTACCAGGCGTGTTGTTTACCCCCTCCCCCCAACAAGCACAGAAGTCAGCGATCGTCACTGGAGCGATCAGGTGTACAAGCCAGCCACAAACCTTGCCTGGACGCGCTGTCGGGAGCCTGTGTGCGCCTCACCCCGGCGTGGACCGCTGTGTCCGGGAGGCTTCTCGGCGCTTTCTGTGTTAGCAGGCTCGGCCGGCTTCTGTGCGCTGTGGCAGGGCCGGTGGCTCCGGCACTGTGTGGGGTCGCCTCCGCTCCCGGTTAGTGCTGTGTTGGCCGTTCGCCTGCTCCCGGAGCGGTCCCTCAGCGGACAGATGTGGGTGGTGAGCGGCCGGCGGGCTCCTCGAGCGGCTCTGGGCGCGTGGCGAGGCCACCGGCACAGAGACGGCACCGAACAAAGGACAGGTCGGGCACAAAGACAGGTGCGGCGGTTTTTCACGCGTTTCCTGTGGGTTGTGACGTTCGTCTCCGCCGTGGACGGCGTCGGTCGGCGCTGCTGTGACCGCCGCTCCAGCGGGGCTGCGGGGACCCCGCGTGGTGCACACCGCTCCACCCACCCCACCCCACCCCACCCCACCGCTCGACGTACAACGCGCCTTCCCGATCCGAAACGAGCCTTTCGACTAGCAGACAACCTGACGGCGGAGGTCCGCGCGCCGCGCGACCTCAGCGCGTCTGGGTGTGTCGCCACCAGCCACCGCCGGGCAGTTACACAGCTTGTCTCATCGAGTTCCTGTCATCGAAACCTTCTGACAAAGTGAAAATCATTTTCCATGATGGATTTTACGGTAGAAATGAAAAAGTTTGTGATTTTGCGCAAACTGTCGTTCTGTTTTCGTTCCGTTGGGTGGCTTGCTGTGGTGTAAACGGCCCGGTGCCGGCTGCCTGGCTGCAGACGTGAGCGACGGAGTGGGGTGACTGTGGTTCGCCGCCTCCGCCGCGCCCAGCGTGACGTCACTGGTCGGAAATATACACTCCGGTTCTGTACGCCGCTTGTGTGTGTGTGGGGGGGGGGGGGGGACGGGGGCGCCGGAATGGGACGGGAGGTGAATGTGATGACAGAGTGTGGTGTCTTTGGTGTGACGGTGGATACTCTCAGACTTCAGATGCATCCTACCTCCTAAAAAGTTGGACGCGATTGGAATTTTTTCTTTCCAGGTCATTGTGAGCAAACAGCAAACACGAATACGACATAATATCCCTGGATAGAAAAAATGTCCGGCAAACTTTTTAACAAATATGTTTTGTATCTCAAAGTATCGTTTATATCGTTTGACCTTAAGATAAAGTCATAATACGGGGTACCCAAAATTTTGACAAATTTGAAAACTTAATATAAAATACTTATGCAAACGATAGACATTCAAATTATTTCAATTTAAGCATTTTTGGATATTTTTTCTCTTCAGGTCACTGTTAGACCGTGAGATAAACCCGAATTAAACGTCAGGATTAAACGTACATATCAGCTGATAATGTTTTGGGCACCTCTGACGTGGCACGTGTCACGCGCTATGAACTGAGCTCTCACGTGAGATGACAATCGAAACACGTCAAGAACATTACTGACTGAACGGGGATATCCGTATTCGCATCAGATAGATGGCAAAGACCGCTGGCCAGTCCTGATACCGGATTCCGAAGATTGAATCCACTGAAAAGCGTTATAGTAATGTAGGTCCGGTCGACCGCTCACATTCGAAAAATGTATCGCTGTCAGTGAAAATTTGCAAGTCCTTCGCAATCGCAAATATAATTATTCATTCACGAGTTGTGTAACACTGGTGACTGCAACTTGGGAGTAAATGCAAATACTGGAGACTGCAACTCTGGAGTAGGTGTGTAACACTGCAGTGTTACACAGTTACTTCCATGGAATCTGCAATACTGAAGTAGCTAACACTAGATACCTTTATAACATAGATACCTATATAACATAAATACCTCAAACCTAAATAACAAGAAACTGCATCTCTGGAGTAACTGCATAACACAGAAAACTGCAACTCTGGAGTAACTGTTACACAGAAGACTGCAACTCTGGAGTAACTGTGTAACACAGGAGACTGCAACTTTGGAGTAACTGCATAACACAGGAGACTGCAACTCTGAAGTAACTGTAACACAGAAGACTGCAACTCTGCGGTGACTGCATAACACAGGAGACTGCAACTCTGGAGTAACTGCATAACACAGGAGACTGCAACTCTGGAGTAACTGTGTTACACAGAAGACTGCAACTCTGGAGTAACTGCATAACACAGAAAACTGCAACTTTGGAGTAACTGTGTAACACAGAAGACTGCAACTCTGGAGTAACTGTGTAACACAGGAGACTGCAACTCTGAAGTAACTGTGTAACACAGGAGACTGCAATTCTGGAGTAACTGCATAACACAGGAGACTGCAACTCTGAAGTAACTGCATAACACAGGAGACTGCAACTCTGGAGTAACTGCCACGCATTTTTGCCAGCAGGGCAAGCGAAATTCATGAAACTACCGATGTTCTGTACGAAGAGTTTCATACAATTTTTATAACGTTTGTATGCTCTCAAAACCAGGCAATTTTATCAAGAGTAAATACCAACAGCAAATTATTTGTAATTCGTAATGACCTGATTTTTTTATTAAAACTACACCATTAATCATATGGTACTTGTTATTGTTACAACGTGGTGATTAAAGTATCTAGATTTGCAATTTTGCAGAGGCGTTTTTCAAATTATTTGGATTGCACTTCGGTGTCAAGAGTCCAATTTGTACTACGTCGCTGGGCGTTTTGTTGTATCCCTAAATTATTGAGGATGTAGCAGCATCCCCCTTTACATTTAAATTCCACCCATGCGGTTATGAACTTAGAGAGTATACCTATAGGTATTGTGCCTGTGTATATAATTTGAGACTATAGAAATTGCTCTGTTTAATAATATTTATTCAGAGTTGAATCAGTATAATTTGTAAGAATGTAGTCCGAATGTTGTACGTTTATGAATTTCCGAGGTCAGGACCTGCGATAACCAGAGGTTGTTGCGCTGGTCCTGACTCCTAACCTCACTACCCAATCACGCAATTCCCGTTGGTCGGCAGAATTTAGACGAAAGTTTTACGCCCATACCTGTCTGGACACGGTCCATCCCGCTCACTGACGTTACCTGACTTTGAGTGCGACTGCCGCCATCGACCGCAGGTCATCTCAGTCGGAGAAAAACAGCGAGTGCGGAAGCGAATTGATCCTGGGCTGCCACTACCAAGATAGGTCAGGAGTTAAGCGCTCTCCCTTTGAGCTACCGAGGCGGACTTAGCACAATGCATTTAATTTGTTATATTGTAAATTAACCGAAATGTGTTTCAGAAATAAATTTTGACATGAGTATTATAACACAATACCATTTCCGTTATTGTGTTTCTTTCGTCATGATTTATATAATTACATATCGAATGACCTGGTTAGGTCAAATACGACAAAAGGTTTATCGGTTCTAAGTAAACTCGTTCATCAAATAATGTGTCCGACTTGTCCAACACAATGGAGAAAACCTTGTTGTTTTACCCTTATTTGGTAGGAGAGATACTGGGGCAAATCACACAATACTTACATCGGTGGTCGCCTTAGATGAGAAAATAAATATGTTCATAGGTACCGTTTCCTTTGAACTTATACCCGTTTCCCCCCGCCCATTTTATTGTGTAATGTGGAGCCCGCAAAATGGACCTTATTTTAGTTTACCAACTATACACCCAAATTCGAGGTGAGTTGGTGCATCAATTATAGGTTGTGCATTTAGGTGCGCACGACTTGACAAACCTCGTGGGTATCGAACTGCTCGGTAAAACACTAATTTTGATAAGCACTGTGCTTGCATGCACACAATTTGCGTCTTACGCGTTACAGATATAGATACAGATACAGATACAGACACAGATACAGATACAGATACAGATACAGATACAGATACAGATACAGATACAGATACAGATACAGATGTATGTATCGTGGATCCAAAATATTGCGGTGGCCTTTCACCAGACACGTTATGTGAAATTAAAAGAAAGATGAATAAATAAGTATGGCAGTCACTTAAGCTTAGCATATTCCGCAATCCGCACAATGAACATACAGGGTGTCTCATAATCAACCGGACTCTACATTTGCATTCCGTATGTAAAGAAAACACGACGTTTCGTTTTCCAGTTTATTTCCCTATATGGTCGCCCTTGTTGGCGATGCAATCACGCATCCGCTGCGGCATTCCTGCCACCAGGTTCTCCAGCACACTCGGCTGGATGTTGCGCCACGCCCTCTTCAGCCGCTTCACCAGCTCATCGGTGGTGGTGACAGGTGTCATCTTGTTGGCCTTGTCTTGCAGGATCGCCCAGATATTTTCGATTGGGTTGAGGTCCGGGCTGTTACCTGGCCACACTCCTCTCCCCCAGAAGCTGGGGAGGTTCTCTCGACACCACTGCTACGTCTTCTGGGCTGTGTGCGGCGGAGCTCCGTCCTGCATGAAGACGACCTGTCCGGTGTCGGCTATCAGCTGAAGAACTCTGCCGTCCTGGGCCGTCCGGTTGATCGCGTCTAAACACTCCTTGGCGAGGATGTTCGTGCGGTAGTGCTCGCCATTGACCACTGTCTTCTGAGGAACCACGTGCAGCCATGGGACACATGGCACGGTGGGACATCATGCCGCAGACGTGCACCTTGGTGGGAGGCTTCACTGTGGAGACGGCTGGCACTTCGGAGCTGCTGACGGCCCAAACGCGGTCGTTGTGGTGGTTGGGTGGGTGGTACAGTTCGAAGGGCGACTCGTCAGACCACAGCATCCTCCTCCAGTCCTCCGCTGACCAGTCCTTGTGATCCTTCGCGCATCTCAGGCGACGTTCTCGCTGCTTCTCCGTCAACTTCGGCCTCCTGTTGAGTTTGAACGGTCTCATCCCCAGGGTTTTGCGCAGATAGCGAAGGACGGTCGAGCGGGAGATGTTGTAGCCATGCCGAGTAAGTCTCTGGGACAACTTGCGCGTTGACTGGTGCCGCTTTCCTGTCACCATGCTAATCACTCTCTTGGCTACCGGATGGATGGTGGGTCTGCGGCCCCGGCCTGGCTTGTTACTAAGTCTTTGCGCCAGCTTCTCCCGCTTCAGCCAAACGAACAGCTGGGAGCGGCCAATATTCAGCTGCTGGCAGACTGTCTTTGGGCTCATTCCGCCATGAACCATACCGACAGCCTTACTTCGGAAGGAGACGCTGTAGGTACTCTGTCGGCATTTTACTTTGGCGCGGATCGATGCAGGTCACTCGCGTGGTGACCCGGCCCGTACTGACCGGTCGGGTCACGACCGGGGCAGGGTGACCCCGAGGGCCGACCGGGTGCGACTTTGGGTGCGAATTCGTCAAATTGGTTGATTCATACAACTTAAAATGGGCGCCCGGGGTGCAAAACATCATACAAATAGGACTCCAGTTAATTATGAGACTGAAAGTGATGAATGGAAAGTGAACACACAACATTTCAGACACGAGCAGAAAATATTGTACTTCTTAGCTAGCACGGCACAGAACGATGGCCTGCATGCTGGATCAATGCCTATTTCGCTCAGCATGTTAACGCCCCTGTTGCACAGTCTGCACCTGCCGGCTTCTGTTCGGATGCGCGGTAGATGCGACCGGCGTGTCTGGTGTTGTGCTGGTGCAGATCGTGGGCACGTGGTCCAATGGTGTCTGCTTTGTGGTCAGGGTTGCCGGTCGTCATGGGTCGCTGGATGTACCTATACTTACCAATCATAACAAAATCTCTAAAAAAAAATGAAAAAGGTCTGACATCTTGGAAGATCGAATGTCTCGATTTTGAATTTAACCTGACTGTTAACTGACGGATGGCATGTCAGCTGAGCCGTAACATGTTAGATACGTATGGGTTATATGCAATCCATCGAGAGCTTTTGGGTGTCGCCTTGCGCGTCTCGCTACGATTATTAGTTATAAAAATAGCCGGTGGCATGACGCCGCTCATACAGAGGCATATATTCGCTGCATATGCTGTTTTACGTCTTGATTCAACTTTTGAATTGGTTCTTTATCTATTTTACAAAGTTGTGTTATATAAATATTCCTTTCTAGCGTAATCTCACTAAAAAATCATGAAAAATGAGACAACCTGTTTGTTGTATTTTGTTCTTCAAATGAAATAGTTCAATTCAACATGAGAGTTTGAACTGAGATAGGTCAGCTTTGCTGCCCCTGTTCAGTTACCTTTATCTTACCGTTTGTTCTTGGCTGTAATGGCTCTCAAACCAAATAATTCCCTTTTTAGGGAAGTATAAGCATGTTTGATGTAGTTTTTTTCAGAGTTTTCAAGAGCATGCTACTTTGCATGCTACTTTGTGCCGAGCTTTCGTGACGAGTTGGACATGATCACTTATATGTTACAAAATTCAAATATTTCGGCACACATTGTGGCGCCTTCCTCAGTGAAAATGGTGTGTGCCGAATGGTGTGTGCCGACAATGTGTGCCGAAATATTTGAAATTTGTAATATATACGTGATAATCCTCTTGAAAACTCTGAAAAAAACTACATCAATATTTAAATGACCTGAGGAAAAGTTAAAATGACTCTTAAGTCTTACCTATAAACATGTCTGTCAAGGAATGCCGCGAATATAGTGCTGCGGTATTTTGCCAGTGCTGCACTCTAACGCAGTCAAATATTTTACAATAGTGTACGACCTTATGTCCTGAATCGGTGTGATGTATGCCTTTTGTTGAAACTATTACAGAATGGTTATTCAAAATATAATAAAAAGCGTTCTGATAATTATATAAGACTGCCGCTGTTGTAAGAAGTGTACGTTTTCGACCATGAACATGATTAACCTTTGACTAAATTTCAGGGAGCGGAGGGGCAAAAACATAGTTTTATCCCCCCCCTGCTCCTCCACAGTGGGGGCAGTCTGCTCTCT
>JARBER010110486.1:0-11242 GCA_030265075.1 Balanus glandula
AGAGGTTTCTCGTCACGGGCTACAAAACTGCTATCTCAGTTCAAAACTAATGTTGAAGGTGACCTGTTTCCTTTAACATATATTTGACAACTTTCAAAAAGGTGGGAATGTCTCTTTAAAGGAAACAGACCACCTTCAGAAAATTTCTCAGAAAACAAACTGATTATATTGTTTAATACAGTGAATTTTGTTTTTTTCGAAAAAAGCCAAAATCTTCTATATTCTAGGTCACAACATTTTGAATCAGTCATAATACCAAAAAAACTATACATACTCTCTGACTCAGGGTTCAAACAAAGCGCATGTTGCTTAGCCAATCAGAACCCAGCTGTGGTCTGCACGCTATCACGGGATAGATGCGTCCAACTCCAGCCGCAAGCTGATTGGCTAATTGTATTACCTCTGCACAGGTGTGCTCTGGAATGCACATCCTCTGTCTAGTTAGATCTGAGATCTGCATTCCTTTCGCATTCCTGCACAATTTTTTAAAAATTTATTTGGGAAGAGTGTATTTTAAGCCAAAAGCTCTGGGAGTTAAGGTTTCTTGTCACGGGCTACAAAGCTGCTATCTCAGCTCAAAACTAATGTTGAAGGTGGTCTATTTCCTTTAACAAACCTTTAAAAATTGCACTTGTCAGCACTCACTTATCACGAAGAGGCCGAAACGGACAAGGAAAGTTTTGTCATAAGGATGCGAAGAAGCCTAAAAATGAGGAAGTCAACAAAAAATAATAGAATCGGTCAGTTCTTTCTTAGAAAGAGATCCGGGGGCCACCAGTAGTGCAGTTGAATTTCGGGAACTCTCCATCTCGACAGCGCGCCTCTGCGTCTACATACTACTTGGCTATGCACTATGCAGGCTGAATATAAATTAATGACGGACGCTGCATCAGGTGCCTCGCCTGCAATCTATGCCCCAGCAGCGTGTTTAAGTTGGAAATTACTGTCAAATTATATTAATACTACACCCGCATGACATGGTTTCTGCAGGCACTAAGCAGCAAACAGATGCACGTTTTCTTCAAACGAACGCAGTAGTGTGCAAAAATATGGAGTTAACAGCCAACCAGCCCTGCCATGACATGTATAATGGACGCAACCATGATTTAATTTGCCTCGCCCGTGATTTAATTATAGCACACTAGCAATTTAATTATAATGCGCTCATGAATTAACTGTAACGCGTTCATCATTCAATCATACCGCTCGTAGCGAAGTCACCCCCAATGTTTACACCAAAGCTGATCACTAAACACACCTCGTTAATTCGAAATCCGATCAGCACAGAATTGACCGGCTTCGACCACCCAGCATGTATCGTTCGATCCCAGTTACCGTTGCAGTCTGACATTTGCTAGCGTTACTCATTGGCGGACAATGCCGTATCCGACCAGTAATAAATAACGGAACGGCTGTGACCGCAACAGAGAACCGCCAAGCAGAGAATGAAGCGGCCGTCATCGCTATACTGGCCGAGCTGGAGACAGAGGCGACTGCGACCGCACGCGGCGGCGGCGGAGCCCGTCCCCTGGACAGAGCGGGCGGCGGCGGCGGCGGCGGCGGGGAGAGGGCTCGGCGGGGGGCGTGTCCGCCCCAGCACCTCAGTACGATCCGCCCGATCGGAGGCCGCCGCACCCCCACCGAGAGACCGGCGTCCGGACGTGCGAGAAATCCGCGCCGGCGACACCACACTCACACGAGCGCCACACCTCCGTACGAAAACACGGCCAGCCGCTACACCTCCGTCTACGAAAACACGGCGATCTGAGCAGAGCCGCCGCAGAGGCGTCACACGCCGGCGCGGATCAGCGGCACATACAACACGGCACGGCGCGGCAGATCCTCATCGGATCCGGGGGGGAGGGGTCCGGGTAATAGTGATCCACACAATAACTGATATCGACTGAGCTCAATATCCAGGGAACAATGACATTTTCGTTAAAATTAGGGTATGATGTCCCCAATTCAAAGAAGTGTCAGTGTTGTTACTAAGGAGACTGTTTTTAGTTTGTTTCCAATCTTAGCTCACAAGAGACCAAGACATTGCACGTTTTATTTTGGTTCAATTTTGTGGGAAAAACATTTCAAACAACTTCGCTGTCCCGTCCTAGATTCGCCAGCGACCCTCACCAATAACAAGGCACCAGGGGGACGGCCAACAAGGTATGCGTCCCATTATAGCCAGAGAGCACGTATACAAGATACACTATGTGGCGCCCCACGTTGCACCGCGGGTCGGCGGCAGGTGAGGTTGGCAGCACGCTGCACCCCGCCGGACGACCTGAGCACCCAGCCCGCCAGACGCAGCCTGATATGTCATCAGTGAGGTAAGGAGCCTGCAGCGTGAAATCACAGCCACCCGCCCGCACTAGTCCGTAAATAAACTGACACGGAGCCGGAACCGGAATGAGACGGGGCGGGAATCAGTAGCTGTAATAACTTGTGACTCACTTAACACTGATGATATTTTCATTTTACGATCAACGCGAAGAGGATTGCCAACTACGTTGTATGACGAGACATACCAATGACCTTAAAGTACTCGTTGAGAGTGGTCGTTTCCTTCGTCCGTCAGTCAGTGGTCTCTATGAATACACCAGCAGCGGAGACGACAACACTATGCCGTCGACGCCGACGCCACGGCCCACACCTAACGCGGAGACTACAACGGCAGAAAGCCAACAACGGCGACTGCAGCGCCCCGTATAGGCCTAACCAAACAACAGCAGTGAAGCTACAGCGTACCAGTGAAAACAGGAATTTCCATTTAGACAATTACTGCCAATTGTCAAGAGCTTTCAGAGCGAAACGAAACAGAAAGCTCATCACATGCTTCACTTGCTGCTGAAAAAGGCGTACTTTATAGAGACACAGCACACCACTGCCTGGGATTTAGTCAGTATGTAGAAACACTACACACTACCATATTTACAGTCAGTATTTACAATCAGTGTGTCAGCTAGTCGTACCGAAACCGGAGCCGATTCGACCCACTCCATCTTCCCCACCCAATCACTCCGCCAAATAACACACATCAAAGCTGATCGGACCGACAAAAGGCAAAAAGGCCCGTATTTACGTTCCGCTTAGCGCTTTTCTAGCGGGGTCGCCTTTTGTCCCAGCCAGAATTCCTAATAATAGTGTGGGAGTTTCGCACACGATCCGGGTCGCAGTCATTCACCAAATAAACGGCTTTCAGCGCAGGGAGCCATCCATCGAGGGGGCGCAGCGGGGGCCGCGACATAACAGGCCATCACACCGGGCCGACTGACCGGCGCGGCGCCGACCGCCCGACTTTCCGCCACATTAATCCAACCATCGGCACGTCATAAAGCCATCCACAGCCGACAAACGGCCGGCAGCACTGCATCGAAAAGCCATCCGACGCCGGCGAAGGGTTACAGGCGGCGAGGAGTGATTACAGGGCGACCCTTCCGCGCCGCAATCGTTCCGTACGCGTTAGAATGGCGCCTGAGCGGCGTCAGAACCGTCCCGTCCGCGCCGCAATGGCGTCGGAACGACGTCAGATGGAGGCAATTACGGCTGTGCCTCGCAGCAGCTGGGCGATACTGACGCAGCTGAGGCTGCTGAGGGACGGGCTCAGTTCTATCTAATTAAAATCAGAATGGGCTTAGGTGAGATCGGTAAAGATCTGATCAGGATATAACAGGGTTCCAAACGAGATCAAGTTGTAAACCAGCCAAAACGTCGATACTCCCTGTAATTGGATAGAGGTATAACCTGTTGTGGAGTGGCAAAAATAAATTAAAATTAAATGAACTATGGCTCTGTCAGATGCAAGACCCACCCGAGACCCAGCCGAAGCCCAGCCAGGACCCAGCCAGGACCCAGCCCCAGCCGGGACCCTTAGAAGGCCCACCAGAGACCCGGCCAGGATCAGTCAGGACCCACCCGAGGCCCCGCACATGTCTGCTATATGTACCCAGGCGGGACCTGTAGCCGAAATCCGGCCCGGACCGGCGCGGTGCCCAGGGAGAGCGGCCGAGCCGGAGAGCCGGGCCAGCATTCCTGGTCCGCCCAGCCAATTACGTGCAGCGCCGGCGGGCGGCAGTTAGCGGGGCCGGCCGCCGGCCGAGTCAGCCACGCCAGTCGCGACTCCGCCGAGCTCGCCAGGCAGCGAGGCCCGCCGCGGCCCCATCACCGCCAATTGGGCTTACCCGATTGGGAGGATACCGCGTCAATTACACTGGAAATGAGTCTAGCGAGATGGGCTGGAAACGTTCCACAATCTCACGAGTGAAGGCAGCGTTTACCTGCCAACCGTCAGATATCCACCAAATACCCACTACCCAGCCGCCAGCAAAAACTGCCAGCTTCCAAGCCACGTATCGGAACTGAAAACTAGCATGGAAGCGGGGATAGAGCTGGTATAGAATCGTCACTAAGCTAGCACAGAACAGCACGGCATCGACAGAGGTCCTCCACAGAGCAGGCCCAGCGCCTGTGCGGAGCGGCGGGCGGCGGCCATTGTTACCGTCGTGTCCCCTGCCACAGGGAGGCACGTGCTCCGTCCCAGCACCGCACAGCCTCAGCTGATGTGGACAGGACACCCGGCCCCGGCACCACACGCACAGCCCGAGCAGCCCGGCACCGGCTGTCCCCACATTCCGGCGGCATGACCAGACCGCAGCGCGAGACCCAGCACGCCGCAGCCCGACATTTCCTGGCCCTACATTCCAGCGGTGCGTACACAGCACACACAGAGCCGCCGAGATAGACAGACGCGCCCGGCCTGGGGCGGGGCTGACCGGCCGCGCTGGAGTGGCACCAAACCACACCGCCACGCAGCAGATCACCACCTGTCACTGCAGCTCACTGTGAGTGACGGATCATAAAGCTGTCCAGTTCGTAGGGCGCTGGTGTGTTAGGGCACCATACGCTGAGGCGTGGACGAGGATGAGATATCGACAGTGGCGTAAGAAGCCAAACTAGGCCCTGACTGTCAGACGATGACGATGTAGTTTATTGTATCGATAAAGCATACCGCTACGCTGTAACACTCGCAAGAAGTGTAACGGCTCGCCAGAGGCGTCACAGCGGCAATTATATACCCACCGATCACCAAAACAATGTCTAGATTCTAGCTCCCATTAGGAACTGGGCCATTCGGCCAGCTTGGAGCTGATTTCACAGTTCAGAGGCGATGTGGACGTGTCGCAGAGCCGGAAGGAAGGAAGGAAGGAACGCGGGTCAGCCGAGCAGGCCAGCAATGCCCCGATCCGTTATAATGCCTGCTTTCGTCAGCGCGACGACAACGCGGCAGTCCAGCCCCCGACCTGCCGGTGCTGTACCTGCGATGCCAGGCGCCAGCCGCGTTCGCGGAATATGCCCCGCGGATTATGGAGACAGCGGATACCGCGCGGGCTGGGTTACGAGCCACTTGTTGGCGTGACACAACTAGATTTCTAGCCGTGATTTCTACGGAATTAACCTGACACTGAGCCGTCATTTGATTAATAGTCGTTTATAACAGCACTGAGCACACTTTCATTCAAAAACGCCGAACTAGACGGAAAACGAGCTACCAATTACCAGAATCTGATAAACTCATACGAAGTCAAGGCGCACTTACAATATATATTTATCGGAGGCTTCTGAGGACCGCACTCCAAGGACAGGTGTTTGACTAATTGCTCAGTGCTCACCTCCACCCTATTCCAGCCAATCGGCGTCTACAACACTGATGACGTCACGCCCGACGAGCCAGCGCGGCGGCTGGGTTCATGGTGAAATCGTTTATTCGCTCCTGTCGTGGATTTTCCGCTGCCGTGCAGCAGGCGCGGTGATGATAGACACGCTGTTATTACGGCCGTTTATGGCGGTGCTACGTTGGCGACGGCACCGGACTCCCGATAGGCAGGCGTTCAGAGAATGCCCGCATCGCTGTCTGTAATTAATGTCTGCACTTCATACAGCTATGTTTTAGGGGTATGGTGTCCAGTGTTGCGTCAGTTCAATGATGAGATGGCAAAAACGCAATGCGTAGTCGAAAGGCGCTCTGAATGAGACTGCAAGCATTGTCATAATTCCCTCCACTTCGAAACGAGACATGAAACGAGACAGTTGTAATAGTCTTATCGTATTAAACAGAAGTTTTTGAAAATGGCATAAACGCCACGTAAATCATGTGTCAAGGTCCAGTTTGGCGCCGCCTGGCTCTGTTCCATAAACCCCTGCTCACGTTATCAAAGCCACCGTCGCCCACCTCTCGGACGCTCCTCACGTCACACCATCTCAGCCAAACAGGCCACTACCAGCCCCGCGGCCAGACTCTCGGCGGAGCGCTCTGTCGTCCCGGCAGCGGTCAGAACAGGTTCCTCGTCCCCGGCGGCTGTCACCCTGCCCCGTCCAACGCCACGCCGGCAACGTCCGTCCAATGCCACCCGTCAGATCCGGACCAGACCTGTCCAGTTCTGCTGCCCCGTCCAGACCCGTCCCGTCCAGTGCTGCTGCCCCATCCAGTCCCGTCCAGTCCAGACCCGTCCCGTCCAGTTATACTGCCCCGTCCAGTCCCGTTCCCTCCCGTCCAGTCCTGCTGCCCCGCCCAGTCCTGTTCCGTCCAGTTCTGCTGCCTCGTCCAGGCCTGTTCCGTCCCGTCCCGTCCAGTTACGTCCCGTCTCGTCCAGTTACTCGTCCGGTCCCGTCTCGTCCAGTCCGGTCGCCTGTCCGTCCAGTGCGGCCCCGGAGGCCGGTGGTGGTTGTCGCCGGAGCCGTCAGTACCGGGCGGTAACAGCGGCGTTTGAATCTGGCGCCGCGCCGGACCGGCCTGACCGGCTCAGTATTCAGCAGCTCTCAGACCGGCCCTGCTGCTACGTGATAAGGCACGACATCCGCACTGCGCAGCCACAGGCGGCAGTGATGTGACCAATACGTGATGATAGGAAATGCCACCGGAACGTTGGACTCGTGTACCTGGTATCTGTCTCTATTGTGCACGTGGAACTGCAAGTTGTGAAATTGACATCGCCGTTAGTTTTCTAGGTGTTATCATGGTGTAAGTTCTGAGAAGTTTCTATGACATAAAGCCACCAGTAAACGGCGTTCCCAGCACAGTTATGAACTTTTTTACTTTTCAGTTATGAAACTTTGTCCCAATGCCGTGTGCGAACGAAAAAATAGGTGCAAAAAATGGCAAAACCAGCCATCACAGAAACGTTTTAATTACTGTCATGAAAAATAAATTATACAAAAGTAATTACTGATCTTTAAGATTATCTGATTAAAAGCCCTCAGAAATACTGAAGATAAGACCAAGTATAACGAAACGAAGCCCGTAATTGTCTGGCCGCCTCAGTCAGCTCATGTGTCATCATCATACCACCCTGTTGTCGCCTGGCTGGGAGTTACGGAGGCCCTGTCCGCTGACCGCAGAGAGAGGACCGACGCGACCCCGCCGATCGGCCCGAGTTGCCAGATCGCTGGCGGACGTGTTGCCAGACGGCGCCGCGCGCAGCAGGCGCCCAGGTCTCAGGGCTGAGACCGAGGGCAGCGCGCGGTCACACGGCCGCCGGGAAGCGCCGCACGCGTGTGTGCTGCTCCCGGCCGTTTGATTCGGGTCAGTGCGGCGCCTGGCCAGGGCAGGGTGACGGATGCGGTGTCCGCCAGTTGACCTCGGGTGACCCGGGCCGGCGGCGGTCAGCGGCGGGTCACCAAGGGTCGCGGTGGGATCAGAGGGCACCGGGGGTCTGACCACTATACCAGCCACCATCCGGCGGCACGGTGAACCGCATCCGCCACCCGCACACTCCCACTCGCCAGTACACACAGCCCCACGGTCACAGTCCGCTCCCGTACATACATACATACATAGAGCTGCGCATACAGACAGTCCGGCCCGGCGCACGTGGCATTGAGCGGCCGACACACAGCCAGGCAATGTGTCCCGCCTCTGTATCGTCCGCTGTCCGTCCAGTACTGCCACAGCCCGTCAGACACAGCCAGACAGACACGCCCAGACAGACACGCCCAGTCAGACACGCCTCCGTCAGACACGCCCAGTCAGACACGCCCAGACAGACACGCCCAGTCAGACACGCCTCCGTCAGACACGCCCAGTCAGACACGCCCAGATAGACACGCCCAGTCAGACACGCCCAGAAACGCCTAGTCAGACACGCCCAGTCAGAAACGCCCAGACAGACACGCACCCCCGTGGTCTGTATTTAGCTAGACACGCCCTATACAGAGCACAGGCTGGCATGTCCGATACCCGGATAGGAGGGTCGGCAGCTTACAACACCTTCCGCCGTGCTTACACAAGTGATGGGGTGATATACGGGTTGTGGTTTTGAACCTCAGCATACTCAAATTGTTGATGCCAGTAATAAGCTGCTATTGCACCTTATATAATACATGCATGACATCAAATGAATCCAAACTTTAACCATACTTGCCTCAGAGAACCAAAATTGCATGGCAAGCTTCAGTGACTTTTCCTTGTACCGTAGCACCACAATCCTCTCCAAAACCACCATTTTACTGCCCATGTAGCGTAGCTACCCAATCATGAAACTCTCTCGTTGGTACGCTCAAACAAACCCCTCTGAATTGAGTTGCAACACCTCAACTCTACCAGAACTGCCCCGCGATTCCAGGCCGCGCCGAGAAGCCGACAGTCAGCCAGCCTGACTGACCTTGAACACGCCGCTCTTGGCCTGCTGGTAGAAGAGCTCGACGGCGGCCGGGTCGCGCAGCAGGGTGAACGACTCCGGGTAGTAGCGCACGAGGAAGTGCAGCACCAGCGGGCCGGGCGCGCGCGGCAGGTCGTGCTCCAGCACCCGCACGTCGGGGTGCAGCCACTGGTTCTCCCCGCTGAAACGGCGCACACAGGGTCAGACTCAGGTCACAGGGTCAGACTCAGGACACACCATGTTTACTGGTTATCCGTGCTGAAACGGTGGACACAGGGTCAATTTATGTCCTACCTGGTACCCACCGAAGGGACACTCCTCATAATCATGTGCATGTGTGAAGCTTCAAAGTAAATGGAATGCAGCTGCATCCTCAATTATTTGGGAATTTAACATTGCGAACTTGACGCGATGTGGTACATGGGGATATTAACAAGTGTATCCCCAAGGATTTTTCATAAAGATTCGCATCTGTTCTTGTCATACCCACTGACTTTCCGGACCTAAAACACGACACTAGTCAAGCCACAATTCCTGCAAAGGTGAATGTTCAATGTTCATATTATCTCAGGGAGGTCACTAACTTTGAATTCACACACACAAAAAAAGAAACACGCAAGGAAAAAACATAAACGAAAACGGCACAGCGGTCTGCGGACATGCCTGCCACTGAATATCTTCCCTTCTTCTCCCACCATCTCAGAGCATAAACATGTCAGCCCACATCTCCGATCCCAGAAGCACCTCAACTCACACCATTCGGGTCTCAGAAACCGCCAGCGGTGATCAGATCAGACACGCCACATCCTCATCAAACGCTGGAGCACGCAACGCCAATCGCGCCCGTCCCTCGCGACAGCCGGATATTTTCACCTAGCTCCAGTTCAGTCCAGCTCATCCGGTAAATGTGCAGTGCGGACCCATGCTCATACGCGCCAGCTCACGCTATCTTTCAGAACTAGCAATTAACGTTGCTACGCTACGAACGTCGTTTTTGTCGCCATTCCTTTGCCTCGGCCTGAAATACTGCTGATTCCGGGCATATGATATGCGGCGCAGGGCACATAATTGGGTTAATTGTACGTTCTCCAATCCAAACACACGGGATAGTGAGACCACATACTGAGCTGGGCGATGAGAGCGGCGATGGGACGAAATGAGCTGATGGCACACATACCTTACCTAAGGGCCAAACCACCCAGTTCTGAACTATAAAACAGCTCCACCGACCGTAATGCCCAGGGGGAACAGAGGTGCCAAGTAAGTCTAACGCCACAGCGACGGGCCGATCGATCTGCCGTGACCAGAAATTATCCCACGCCTGCAGGTACAGCTGCTGAGAGATCACTGCTGGCGATGAATGCCCCCACTGATGCCGGAATCGTGGCCGTGACGCGGCAGATTCCGTCCGCGTCTCTGCCGCCGCCGGGTCGGGAGAGACGCCCGCATTCTCCACCAACACAACAAACACCGCCCAGCCTCCAGTCACATGGAGAGTGACGCACCGCCGCCGCCGCCGCCGCCGCCGCCGCGCAACAGGAGGAGAAAACACCAACAGCGCAGCTCTCGGCTCGGCCGTGCGACATCTATCACGGTGCTGACACGGGAGCAGAGGATGGGGAAGGGAGGGGGAGGGGGAGGGCTGAGACGGCTGCCGTGTGGCGGCTGCTGTTCAGAATTCCTCCAAAAAAACAGCTGCGGCCGCGATACAAATACCACCACAAGCAGACGCCACCTCGATCGTTTTTCTTCCGTCGTTTGAAAATGGACCGTGAAATGAGCAGTGCGGGTCTGGTAACGGGACCATCTGCCGCCGTCCACCACCACCACGGAACGGGAACACCGTGGCAGGAGACCTCTTGGCCGTCTCACGGATCATCGGAGCCAGGAGCGGCACACTGCGCTGCTCCCTATGACAGTGACCTAACGTATGCAGGTTGCACGCCTCGATGCCTCCACAAGTACATAGACGTCAAGTGAATACGCTAGAGATTTGTTGCATACTCAGCATGTTTAGCGAGGCATATCGATAAGACTGCACTGAAGCCGACCAAATCATGATCGGAGGCTTTACAGTTATGGCAAACGACAGGAGCTACGCCAAGCGCCGAATACTTCCGCGTCGCAGGCCTCATGACAGACTGCCGTTGACAGTTTCCGCTCCGGTGGCTGTCACACATGACCGACCGGCGGCTGTGGAATCATCGCCCGTTTATAATCCACCATCAGGCCGGCTCCGCCAATATCAACCCGGCTCGCAATAACGGGTCCTGGCCAGCGGGCGGCACCGCAGCACCGGCCGTTCTCATCGGCACCAACAGATGGCATCCCGAGTCAAGAGCGCGCCTCGTCCAAAACTAGCACCGCTAGCTCGGCAAACGCTGGGGTACACTACCCACCCGGCTGGCTCTCCCGGGGGCAGCCAGCAGCCAACTGCCCTCATCAAAAACGCATTTTGTTGCGGTGGGAGCGGCGGCCGTCTGGTCTGCCGCTGTGGAACCGCGCGCCGCCGGCGGCCGCCACAAAGGTGACGCGCACAGCAGACGGGCTTGCCCAGGTGGCGCCACTGTCCCGCCTGTTTTACGCCGCTC
>JARBER010110597.1:0-11242 GCA_030265075.1 Balanus glandula
ACCCTCGATGCGCTCAAGAACCTGAGGACAGTGAACCTCAGGTAGGTGGCATGGATAGAATGGAAACGACGCTCGTTATCTCAGCAAACTGTATACAAAGAGCTTACCCTAACTATTGAGCTGTAACTACAACTGATATTGGCGCTGTGTGACCAAGTAGTCGGTGCGTCTTTAAACGCAAGTCATCATCATCATCATTAACTACAACGGGTTGTCAGTGGTACAAAAGTGTAGTTTTATTGATACATTATATGGTATCTGTCATGTGCTGTCTCCTGTCGGCTGCAGCCATAACCAGCTGTCGGCGATGCCGGAGTGCCTGCTGTCGCTGCGGCAGCTGGACGTGCTGGACCTCTCCAGCAACTGCATCACGTCTGTGCCGGCCGCAGCCTCCGCGCTTCAGTGCTCAGAGCTCAACCTCAACGACAACCAGGTACGGCCGGCGCTACGTCACATGTCTCTCGGCACGACGGTGGGGCACGGGGGCACAACACTGGGTCACGACTCACGACAGGGGAGGACGGGGACACGACAGTAGCAGTGCGAATTTCCTGCGCTAGTAAGACGGTTCGTTTTTTTAAACATGCAATGATTGAAGTTGGCTCCATATCCGAATGAAAAGAGACTCCTTTACATCAGTATACACTATACATAAGAAACAGTTCGATACTATTCGCTAGGAACTAAATCTGGTTTACCTGAAGGTGGACAGCGTTCGAGTGTGTGCGTGTCGTGTGTATTATCCGGTACCGGCTCCGCCTTACTTGATATAGATGTCGCTACCGTCGCCTCATGCTGCCAGCCCAGCAGAGCTGGTCGAATCGCCACGTACCAAACTCATGAGTCACCATCTCGTGGCACGAAATGTGCTCTCTTCTATGTCGGAAGTGTCATCAGACACGATGAGTCGGTACTGGAATGCTGTGATTGACTCTCCTCTCGGTGACTCTCCTCTCGGCTCAGTTTTTGAAGCGTTGGGCTCGAGCTGGGGTGGTGAGGTCATTCGGTTCGCCCACTCGGGTTGGCGTGAGAGACTCTGACCCATGTCGTCAGTCGTGTTGTCATTAACCCCATCCCCATTACCACAGCCCTCCTTCGGACGTTGCGTCTGGGTGCGCCTGGCGTCCTATGACTAGTATAAAATCCCAATACCACGGGCCACGTCCGGATGTTGTGTCTGGCTGCGCCCCGTGACTGTCAGCGTGTTCGGGTTCGGCGGACCCTCGCACTCTGCCCGGACTGTCAAAGGCGCGGCTGTCGGTAGGCAGCTCCGGTCGGCTGTCGAGACTTTGTGACGGAGCCTTAGTTGGTGACCAACTTATGTCTTCACGTGATTTACATGTATTTTATCTGTTGACGATATGTTGTCTCATTAGTTTTGCGGCGTGTTTCTGAGAATGCGTGATGTATGCAGTACGGACGTGTCATTGATGTATACCTACGCGTGGAAATATTACCTGTTTGGCGCCGTTGATCAACATCCTACTAACCGATCCGTCGTGATTCCAGATCAACCGCGTCTCGGAGGAGCTGGCCAAGTGCGAGCGACTGAAGACCTTACGGCTGGAGTCCAACTGCCTGTCGCTGGACGATTTTCCGGTGCGGCTGCTGGCTGACTCGCAGGTCTCGCTGCTGGCGCTGGATGGGAACGTGTTCGAAGTGAAGGAGCTGACCGAGCTGGAAGGCTACGACAAGGTGAGGCGGCTGCCGCGCCGGCCGGCCGGGCGGCCCGTGTTGGAGGGTTGGAGTTGGCACGTGCTGCAGGTCCGGGCCGGGGTACGGATATGTGGGTGTCGGGTGTGAGTAGGCACGTGCCGGACCTCTGGACCGGGGTACGGATATTTGGGTGTCGGGTGTGAGTTGGCACGTGCCGGACTTCTGGTTCGGGGTACGGACATTAGGTGTCCGGTGTATGCCCCGTACGTGCCGGACCTCTGGGTCAGAGTACGGACATTAGGTGTCGGGGGTGTGCCTCGTACGTGCTCTGGAACGGAGCTGGAGCGTGCACGGCTTGGATTGACGCACGGCGTCCTCGGCTACGGCTCGTCGAGCTGGTGGTATGGGCTGGATTATGGTTATTATTACGGAGTTATGGCTAGGATTAGGACTGGATTATGCCAGTCTCCCACGACCTAGGTGGTGTGTTTTCTCGGCCCTACGCGAAACATGGAGATCTAATAATATATACGATATACACAGTATATGATGTCTATGCGCAAAACTATATCATTAGAGAAAGAGAAAAGTCATGGATAGGCAAAATGAAGGTGGAAAATGTGTATAGCTCTCCGTGTGAGTTAGAGATAAGGGCTTGTCCCTAGTGAAACACACACTACTTCGGAGTGCTTAGTGTTTCAGCCCAGCATGGCACGATAGCTCTCATGTTCGGTATCTTTGTATACAACACGTTTTCAGGACAAATACCTCGATTTACGGACTAGGTTAGCCTTGCCGCGGCTTTCCAATGTCCTTGGTTATGCGGAAATGCCGCTGTGTACTGAATATGCACCGAAAGCGTAACGGGCCCCTACCTGCCGGGTATTTCACGGCAACTGTAATCCGCGGTAAAACAACACGCCACACGCCTAACACTAGGAACTACGTTTGCTCGAATATGATCCTGAAATAATACGGGATTATATCTCAGCCGGCTCGCCGTGCCGTATCATATCTCGCTGTCTCCGTCTCTCAGCTTCTGAACAGTGGCGCTATGTCGTAACCGGCTGGGAATCCTGCTGATGAGGCCGCTGGGGCGTGCCGTCCATAGATTCACAGTGACTGGCCGGTTATAAGCCGGCTGTCACGCTGTGGACATCCCGTACACGTGCGAGGAGCACTTTTAATCCGGCAGTCTCACCGTCATCTACAGTCATCTGCTTACGCTTCAATTCGGAGGTGAAAAACCGATAAAAACTTGCTGCACTAATGCGGAAACTTTGATGGCATGCCGTGCGGCAAAGTATGTGGGTATGTGGTATCAGTACTACTACCGTCAAGCACCTGGTTCTCGGAATATTGTGATGCCTCGTATGGTCGTCGTGAAAGCGTCGTATGGGGGGGGAGCCTGACTTCAAGCTTCCTTTATTGGGCAACGAGTTTTGGTCGATTTTGTTATTTATCCGTCACCCAGCACCCAGGGATCGCGTGACGTTCGTGACGTTCTCCGTTGTTCTTGTGACGTTCTCATCACGCGGACCGTCGCCGTCACAGTTTTACCCGACCGTAACAGATGACGCAACGCGGCCCTGCGCGTGTGGCTCGCCTCTTCCTGCCGCCTGTGTTTTTCTGCGCGTGATTTTATCTGCTCTGGTGTTGCTTCACCACGATGGATTCCCGACTTTTCATCAGTGATGAAAAACAGGCGGTGGCTTAGACATACGTGCGGTAGTAGTCGATTTGGTAACACGTCGCCAGGCTGGGTGGGATTTTCCCTCAAATGGGTTTCAGCTCACCGTCTTCATGCAAACGATGTGATTATAAAATGCCACTCGGGGCAGATAAATAATGTATTTAGGTCCAAGGTCACTTGGTTTTTCCGCCCGAGACCGAAGGTCGAGGTTGACAAATTCAACAATGACCCGAGGTCCTAAACAAATGTTTTGCACCATATGTGGTATTTATTTGTCCATGTGTCGCATGGCGAGGCCGTGAACCTGAATTAAGCAAATGTTTCTTTACGAACCTCGGCTACTTCCGTTTTGTAAACTGCGTGAGAAATGTTCGGAAATGTTCATATCCAGCTGGGCGAAAGCTTTGACCAATTCACTTAACATTGAAACTCTGGGAGCTGATAACCTTTTACCGCTTACATTTATGTTTGAAATATAGGTACTTAGACAATTATAAACACATAAAACTCCGTGCTATTTACGGTGTTCAGACAATCCTTATCTACTTCACGGGTATTTTGCCATGGATCACCTAACCCTAGGATCCTGCCATGGGTCATCACCCACCTAACCTAGGTTTTGCTCATCCATGATTTTGCCATGCGTATTGCGCATCTTCGAAGTGCGTACTATGCCATGCGTATTGCGCATCTTCGAAGTGCGTACTATGCCACGCGTATTGCGCATCTTCGAAGTGCGTACTATGCCATGTTCCCGACGTTTGTTAGCAATGCGTATCTTCCGAGTTGCTGGCTAGTTGGCTGTGTCGCAATGCGGGCACAGCTCAGTGATGTAATATCCGTTGTTCAGTGACTGCACGTCCGTGGCTGGGGTCTGGTCAGTGCAGTTAGGACTCGTTACTGGCCGGAAATTGTCGTCTGGCCTTCCCTGCAGTGTCTGGCGGTCGCTCTTTGAACCGAATGCGCTCGTAATGTGCGCTGTAACGGGGCTGCGAGGGCAATACTCTAGGTGAAAGGCAACCAAAACAGACGGGGAAACAAGGGAAACTTGCTGGACATATATGTGGATATTATCGTTGTAATCTGTAAGGAGTAATATGAGTCTGTGGTAAGCTGTTGTGATGGATCTGGGACGAACCAGGCAAGTTCTAAGACGAGAAAATCCTTTACGGTGTGACCAGTGTCCTAGGATTGCTTTGGAGTCAGGGTGCCGAGTGGAAATTTCTGACTGGAAATCAGGAAAAGAATGGAAAATTCGAATTCGGATTATTTTTTTAAAATAATTTTCACGAAGCAAAATAAATTTAATCAATTTTTGAGACTCTTACATGTTAGGATAAAGGAGTGCAAAATAGAGTGAGAAGTATTGGAAAATAACCATTCAAATTCGGAAAAGAGAGTGGACTATTACTCCTTTTTAGGGTTTCGCCTTACATCCAAAATGTTCAATCATTTGACGCTGGGTGCTACTAAATCCTTAGTACTCCATTTTTCTACGATTTTCTAAAAAAATCTATAATTTTTCCAAAAACAAAAATGGCACTACATCACGTCTTTTTAACACCATTATTTACACCAGTATCTATCAATTTCATTACAATTTCTGAAGGATACGCATAATTGATGCAGCATAAGGTACTTGAAGTTTCACGTCGGTATATTTCAGTTTTTTAGTTAGGGAGAAAATCAGGTAGGGTAGGCAGACGTAGCCGGAGAAAATCGGATAAGGTTGGCGGTAATTGCCGCCGCCGCCAGCGGGGTGCGGGTTAAACAGAGGGCTGCTGACTGCCGGCCTGGTTAAACAGTGCGAGGCTGAGTCAAACAGAGCGCGGCCGGGCAGTGGGCAGCGGGCGCTAGGCTGGGCAGTGGGCGTGTGGACCGTGTCGGACGTGAGGGCCGGACGTACCGCTCCCGTCTCCCGGCTGACGTGTCGGCGGCCGCGCGGGCCGCTCCTCTGACCACAGCGCTCCGCTGGTGACGTCAGGGCGGCCCGTCGCCGCTCTCAGTTCCATAGTGACGTGACGTCACGGCGGCCAGCTTCGCGAAGTTGGCGGAGAGTGATCGTGGCTCTGAAGTAGCCGCCCGGCCGGCCGGCCCAGCCTCCCTTTTACGTCAGAGGTGACTAACGGACTATGGGCAACCCTGCCCGGCCCGGCCGGCTCTGGCCTAGCCAAGTTGGGTCCAGCACGGCTCTGGGCTTGATTTTTACAATTTACAGTGTGCGTTTTTCACGTTTCGTCAATGACAATGTTATGACGTGCTTGCGGCGATATGAACATGACTGCCATCGCTTAGAGGAGTGTTATCATATAAAACAAAGATTATATGAATTATGCACTATGCAGTCGCTTTAATTTTCCTTGTCCGTTCCCACCAATATCCGACATGAATCCGATAGCCCACAATCTGGATGTTCATATCGTCTCGCGGCTGCGGATGAGACATTGATGCATGCAAATAGGTCACTCCTTGACCTGGATTTCCACCTATGGCGAAATTACGATAATCAAAGGGCATTGTAGGCAAGGGCACCGCAAGAACAAGGAGCAGCTGCTGCCCCCGTAAGATTTGGCAAATATCCGATTTTTTATTTGTAAAGTTGCGCCCCATTCACATCGTCTTTACCCCCCCCCCCTCCCTACCCATCCTAAATTACCTTATGCCACCGCTGATTATAGGGAATACTAGTGCCAACCCGTCCGCTCCGCTGGTCGATTACAGGTTAAGTGGTGGTGCAAGCCATTGATAGGAAAATTGTGAATTAGGGACTAATTACCCGTTCTACCCATGGCACACTTGTACCTTTAATACGTTTTTGCACCCGTCATACATCCTATACACTCGCCAAAAATAGCGATGCCTGGTATGCACCCGTGCAACCCCAGGTATCACTGTTGAAGAAGTAATAAACACGTTATAACCGGTACACACAATAGCGGTCATACCCATTGCACACCTATCACACCCGTAATGCACCCGTTAAACCCGTGAAAACCCCACACCGCGTTAGGGTATACGGTCATTTAAATAAAGCCGTACCGTATTTCGATGGTCTTCGTTTCGTAGTAATGCCGTGGCTGCTTATCCATGAATGTGCCACTAGTAACCGTGATCGGATCTGATTGTCCTTCCACTGTAATGAAGCGATTTAAAAAGTATATGTAAACCCGTTTTTTCGGCAAAGCATTACTTTAGTTTATACCTCCCTGTACCATCTTGCTTCTATTTGCATTAGTTATATGATACAACTTTGTCCAAAACTGCACTACTCCTAGCTTTCCAAAATTAAGTTCAAAACACGGTCATAGAACACTGGTTTAAAATTGAGTGAGTTTCTGATCCGCGAATTTCTTAAAGTTGCATACCGTAGCACGCGCTTGTTTTTATGTAGTGATGTGTTCTTTATTATTTTTTTTAACAGACCGGGGACGGTCCTCAAATAGTAATATAGAAGCTTGTGGATGCCGGTCCTAAACGAGCCGCTTACAAACACTGCGCACGTGACGTTTTCTTTGTCCTGCTCAGTTTTTTTTAAACAATCACTTCATTGTTACATAGGTATATATCAGCAGGCATTGAAACCATCACATGCCAATCGGAACACCATGCTACCACTATTCTAGGCTTTTGTATTTCCCCACGGATGTAAATGAAACATGCAAACGGTCACTGCTATGCCGGCTTTCCGGTCACCTTGAAATTATTGGGAACAATAGAATGGTGGATGCCGATGCGAAGCGAGCTGCAAACGCAGTGCTCACATGCCTTGCACGTGACTTTGTATTAGCGATGTTTACCTGGTAATCCCGACATTGTTGCTTAGCAAATATGAGCGTACAAAGGATCGGCCAGTTGGCAACAAACTAAATTCCTTTATGCTACTGCCCACGACACGGCTTTGAATGTCTCTCGGCTATGGGTGATGATGAATACAGGTCGGTTTGTGCTGGATTCCCATTTCCCAGCCCTTTCTGAATCATATGGATTTGGATATGGCCAAGGATGACCTGGTAAATGCTGATGGGAAGCGGCATCCATCAGTATGCATTGCTGCACATATATACTAACGCACGGGATTTATTTCTCTCTTCCGAATAGAGACTTTGACCTGGCCATTCCTGCATTATTTCTAAGTAAATGGTAGCCGACACGTGATCGGGCACATATCAATAAACTGAAAATCCTTATGCTATGAAATTTGGCCTGTCAACCAGGCTTCCAGGAAGACTACCATCTCGACTCTAACATCAATATCACGTCGTAGCTGACAGAAAGCACCATGTATGGTGCGGGCCACCCCTCATCTTCCTTGACTGCTTCCATGAACCAACACGTGAAAACAATGATCCAACCAAAGCTACAACTGTATGAGTCAAATAATCATTGCGCTTGCTTGTACGCACGGTTCAAACCGTGCTGCAACGAAAGCAAACAAGGTGGAGTTAGAGGGAATGGGTAAGGTGAGTGAAAATGGTGGTTAAAAACATTTGCTTTCTCCCTCTAATCATCCGCTTAAACAGACCTTTATATCATTGGCAGAAGTAGCTTCTGCCAATTGAACAAATTGCCAATTGCCAATTAGGTTCCAATTGAACTCACTTCATGCGGAACGAAAGCGTTCCATTATGTTTCGTTATCGCGCGTCCGTCCGGATATCACCAGCGCGTGACATATCCACACTGCTGCCGTACCTCTTCCGACGACGGATGGCAACAGCTTGTCTGTTTCCGTGGCGTTCTGGGATCAGCAATTAGTAGCCCGCCCATCTAGGTAGTTTTCAAGGCGGCTTGGATATGTGTAGCTCAGCAACAGTCATCAAGCAGTCATCAACAGCAACAGAAAGAGAGTAACGTTTATAAATTAATAAAACCGGCAACCTGTTAGAGTAGGTCTCGGCCACTTCCCTACGTGACCCGACAGTTAGGTAATACCTGACCCGACCGGAGATGACCGGATGGACTGAACTGTACCTGTGAGAGAAAGCGAGGCGGCCTTGGCCGGTACGACCACCTGCGGACCTGTGGCAGTGCCGCGGGCGGTCTGGCTGGCTGGCTGGACTTCCCTGCCACCGTCGGCTGGACTGTCCCGTGCACAGCAGGTTAGGATCGTACAAAGAGAGTCGGGAGGGTTGCTCCGGCAGAGAGAAACCGTCCGAAGACACGCCTTGGTAGGGAGAAGCAGTGGGAAAACGCGCCTTGGTAGAGAGAAGGAAGGAGTCAGAATATACCCCTTGGTAGGGAGAAGCAGTGGGAAGTCACGGTTAGGGAGAAGTAGTCTGCAGACACGCCCTGATAGGGAGAAGCGGTGAATATACGGCTTGAAAGCGAGGAACAGTGAATATACGCTTTGACAGGGACAAGCGGTGGGAAGGCACGCCTTGATAGGGAGAAGCAGTCGGAAGACTCGCCTTGGTAGAGAGAAGCAGTTGGAATACTCGCTTTGGTAGGGAGGAGCAGTCGGAAGATACGCCTTGATAGGGAGAAGAAGAAGGAAGACACTCCTGACAGTTCCTGACACAATGCCGGTGTGTCATGTCCAATAGAGGCCAAATATGGGGCGATTGGCTGAGCAGTAAGCATTGACAGGCATACTGTTGGCCGGCAGAACGGCTGAGTAATACGTAGGTGCCTACCCCGAGGATATCATTGCGAGGCTTATTACTATTATAAATACCTACATGTTTTCTAACGAAACGCTTATCACCGGAGAGGTGATGTATCAGCCCAATAAATAGTGATGGTGTTGGGGTACTGCGTAGACGTCATTCATTTTGAAATGTGACTGACGATTTTGTTTTTCAAGTCCTTCTGTGAGACGACCGCTCTCAGCGCAAGCACGGTCTAAAGCAGCACTATGTATCCTGACGTGGCTAATATTAGACCAAACTCATGGACGCCACATCACCAGGCGGTTGCGGCGCCTCAAAATCCCCTTGAGTATCATTGGATCTAACGTCGTGGCTGCGGGTTGATAGTTGGTACCATTGTTGGCATTCTTGTCACGGTGCTTCAATGGGAGAAGCCCAGTACTGGGTGGTTTGATGACGGGGATTAACCCGACTTGGCAGCCTGCCAATCAGTTCACCGGTCTGGCGCGGAATGTAGCTGCTGGAGATATTCATAATAACGCCAGGAGCGGAACGGCGATGGTAACGCTAGGTATGTCCGTCCCGGAGGAGTCATCACTGTCGGGCAGCAGTGACGCGAATGCCTTACCTTTACAGGTTCAAGAGTGAATGATCAAAGGGTGGGTGAGATTGACTGTCACTGCAGGTTGATCAAGCAGACCTTATTTGGCGTTCAGCAACAGAAAATGTGACAAATAAGTGCCACGCTTGGCAAAGCGAGTTGACAAATAACAATTGTATTGATGTTTAAGCACTCATGATATCATTTTATCACACAATGCTATTAGGTGTCGCATGCATTTGTCATTATGGTATATTAAGCACAAAACGATAAAACAATTAGTTTTAGGGTAGGGCGGGGTAATGCCGACGCCAAGGACGTAGCCAGGGGGGCTAATGGAGTCATCCCCCCCCCCCTGAAGGTCAGGCGGGCCCCTCTGCCGACCGAGAGAGGGCCCTCTGTGACCAAAGACCCAGTGTTTTGGATGATGTCAGGCGACCGCCCGCAAAACGCCCTACGTCACATAAAAGAACGCCCACAAACCTAAACAAAATGTTAGCACGAATAAATAACCGCTAATGCTTGTTCGTTAAAGGCATGTAAATGTAAATACGTAGAAAAGGCTCAAACCAGTCTAGAGAGGGCTCTCTTTCATCTTTTAAAGGGCCCTGCTGATCTGCAGAGGGCTCCTTGTCGGCATTTAGAGGGCCCCTACCGGCATTTAGAGGACCACTACCGGCATTAAGAGGGCCCCTGAGGGCATTAAGTGGGCCTCTGGTGGCATTTAGAGGGCCTGCTGATTGCTGATTGGCCCCTCCTTTAGCAAATTTCTGCATACGCCCCTGGCTGATACCATAAGCATTTTGCCCATAACTCAGCTATTTTGGTGTAGTTTGATGGTGCTTTTAGTACCGTTCGATAGCCAATGAAGCAGATGTAAACAGCAACTTGCTTAAGTATTATAATTTGAGCGTTAATTGATATACCGTTCAAAGCGCAAGGAAAAAATGGTGAACATTGAAGTGCACAAAAACGGGGGGATGGGGGTAGTGCCATACACACCATATAATACTCATTCTTACATTTGAAACGAAAAACTTGTATTCTTTTTCGTCGATGATTTATGTTGTTGATGTTGCATTTATTTTCCGCGCACCCAGTGATTTTCCCTTGAAAATCACTGAAGATGCGCGGAAAATCGCAGTGATATCGCCGATTTCGCGCTTCGAATGGCCACAGCGTGCTGCCGCCTTTAGTGCTTACATCGCCAGTAATAGATAATAAGAATCATCTTATGTAGGTATACGTTATTTTCAGGTTTGGTTAGACTGCTCTGGTCGTTGCCTAAAAAATCGTGTGGTTGTGAAAGAATCGTTGTGTGTTGCACAACGATGAGATAATGCCGGTCCGGCCGGCATTACCCCAAGGTCAGCTCAATTTTAAAAACCCACGAAGCAAGCAAACAATGCGTAGCAAATGTCAAACTTCCGGCAGTTTCCTCTAGAAGCATAAATCAAAGTTTGCTGCAAAACAGCACTTCTGAGAATATGTCCTTGCATTGAGTTGTCAACAGATAAGTGCAAAAAAGTAAAAAATGAGTGCAGAAAAACAGAATCAAGGTTACAAAAAGCAAAAGGATAGAGCTAGTCCAGCGAACCTCCCGCCACGAGTTGTTTCGGCGCTCTAATGAACAGTGGCGGTTCTTCCATTGAGCCAGATGAGGCAGTGCCTCACCCATAATCGCCTCAATTTAATGCACTTAATA
>JARBER010110708.1:0-11241 GCA_030265075.1 Balanus glandula
ACAGTCAGGCGTCAGGAGTCAGGCGTTAGGCGTCAGGCGGAAGCGCGTCAGGCGGTCAGGCGTTAGGCGTTAGGCGTCAGGCGTTAGAGGTCAAGCGGGCGTCAGGCGGTCAGGCGGTCAGGCGTCTGACATCAGGCGTCAGGCGTCAGATGTCAGGCGTCAGACGTCAGATGTCAGATGTCAGGCGTCAGGCGTCATATGTCAGATGTCAGATGTCAGGCGTCAGACGTCAGGCATTCATCACAGGACATCAGGGAGCAGAGTAACCAGTTATCACAGAGTGGAGGAACTGCCTAGTTTGTTTCTCATACTGATCCGATATCCTGCTTCTGCATCTATCGATACGTCCTTGATGACTCTGCCTCCAGGGATTACACATCGAGACTGATAACATCATGAATCAGCCTCGAGCGAGTAAACTTGACAATTCTGCTTCGAGCGTTTGATTGTTAGCTATCTATTTGTGTGTGTGTGGGGGGGGGGGGGAAGGGACAGCAATATCTCGGTTATTTTGCGTCCATTATTAATCTGCCTGGGGTGATTCGGCATCTTCCCTCTACCCTGCTCGAATCGACACGATATGATTCGACCTCCAGAGGCCCTGACGTAACGATTTTGCCCAGAGCTCGACACCGGCTCACTGTCCGCTATCTTATCACGCTTCCGTCAGAACTTCTAGCGCTGGCCTCCCGCCTACACGTCCATTTGGTCCAGCTGCACTGCACGCCTGGCATTAGTGTGGTTAATTATGTCTCGCCACCACTTTCATATTGACCCCTGCACCCCCCCCTCTCCCCACACACACACACTAGCCACTCTGCCTACCACCGCTGCTGGTCTCACCTGTACGCCTGGCTGGTCCCAGAAGAGCGGCACCGAGCCGCGCAACTGCAGGTGGGACGCCACCTCGTCATCCATGTAGATCACCTGCTCCGTCTCCACAAAGTTGGCCACGTGGCCGTCGTCATTCACCCCTCGCACATTAAACCTGCGAAGGAGAGCGGGGTTAAACCTGCGGAGCGTGAGGTTAAACCTGCGAAGGAGCGTGAGGTTAAACCCGCAGAGCGCCGAGGACGGCGGTGATGAGCCAATGGAGGACGACTGTGTTGAACTTGTGTAGGAAGTCAGCAGGATTTGCACCTACAGTTGACATGTACGGCGTACGCCGAATAGGATCTACTCGTCTCCCAGAGGTCTGTTCACCCTACTATCCGCAGTAGCCCTGCTGTCGTCTATTCCATCTGTCCGTGACCCGTCTGTCGACAGTGTACACCATTACACGGCTCCATTCCCGCTTCGTGCGACAACAACATGGGCACCCGTCCCCATGACATGGTGTCCACGTCCAGCCCTTTTACGCCCCCCCACCCCCACCCCCGACTGACCAGGTTCCCCTCGAATGACCAGGTCCCCCCCCCCCCCACCGATCAGCTTCCCCCCGACTGACCTGAGGTCGCCCCGCCCCTGCCCCCGACTGACCTGGTGCCGGCGCGTTCGGCGCTCAGCCGCGATATGATGGCGGCGCGTCCCTGCGTGGCGCCCACGTACACGGTGCGGATCTCGAGCGAGCCGCAGGTGACGCGCAGCAGCCACTGCCGGCAGCTGACGCCGTACCGCTGCAGGTGCAGGTGCAGCTGCTTGTTCCTGCCGGGGAGAGAGAGAGTACCGGGACGCAGGCCGGGACCGCGGCGTTAGACAGGCAGACAGGCGGTGTGAGGTCGGTAGAGCGGCGACCGCCGACGGATCACGACGCTACTGCGGCTGAGCACAACTAGCAGGGATTGACGGTGATGATATCAAAGCAGAGATGCAGGAATCGACGGCGATTCGCCACACGGACACGATAGTGTTTGAGTGTGGACTGTAATCAATGCAGAGCCAACATCAAATCTTTACTTATCAAAAGCTTCCGAGAGTTAGTCAGTTACGATGGCATTGATTTTCGTAAGTATTCCTACCAGCTGTTCTTATAAGTTATAATACGAATTAGAACATGTCGCGACCGCATCGGAGACATAACGTGTGGCGAGTTTCATTGATGTAACATCCACATTTGATATCACACGCGGAATGCACATTCACAATACGAATAATCAGCTAAGTAAACAGACTATGTCAGCATGTAATATGCAGGAAGTTAATCAGCAAACATGCCATTTTCGTCGACATAAAACACCGTCCTGTTCGGCTCCATATCTCCCATAGAAAAGATGGTTGATGTCGCCTGCCGCCCAGTTCTGCTCTAGTCCCAGCTGCCACTAACCAGAAGAAGCGGTTGTCGGTCACGTCGGTATGGCGACGCCTCTGCTCACACAGTGTCAGGTCGAGCGGCTCACCGGAGGCGCTCCACGAGAAGTAAAGAGTGCCTGCATTCAGGATCTTCTTCACCTGTCAATATCAAAGGAACATCATACACTTCAGTATTTGCTGAAACTTTCAACCTCATGACCATCATGAAGTTTTCATGAAACCTTATGCATTTACCATTGCTAGGTTCCTATGAAACGGTCAAATTAAATATCACATGCAGCAAATTATAATGGTAGCTTACTGCTCAATTGTAACACAAAATCATCATAGCTCAGCTCACAGCTCAGTTTCACAGCACCCTGACCATTGTGAAGGCAGTTTACCTCTCCCACACGATCATCATCCCCTGGATTTCCCTGCAGTGAGATGAGAGCTGTCTGGGTGACTTTGAACACCTCACTGCCACATATCTTCCCCACAGATGTGCATCCAGTGACCATAGCCAGGTAGAGCAGGCAATGTTGGTCATCTGAAACACAGACACATGACATTGTCAGTCATGCCCACAGATGATGGATAACACACAAATAAGCAGACACACTTTATACAAGCAAGGATTATCATATTTTGAAAATGATGAAATGGTCAATAATGTATTTCAAATATCTTTACCTAAACAGTGATGCTGTCACAATTTTGAGTGTGCAGTAGCCAGGTTTGGGGCAGCCCCATATGGATTTAATCATAATCCTGCAAATTTGGGGATCAACTCCAGTTGGGATAACTTTGAAAGTCCTGGACCCCAAGACTCAGGCACAAAGAAGGAATTGAGATGATCAAGTATTAACCACAGCACACATGCAGTGTGGTTCCAAAAGTTTGCATTAATGCAAACTATGGCAATGACCATAGGCTTGGGAACAGGCTGTTATCAGTTTGGGTTACCAGATGAGCACCACTTGTCACACATGAGGCCTGAGGCCTTAGGGCTGAGGCCTGATGGCCACATGAGGGCTGATGCTTACTGAGACTGAGCTGAAGGACACCAAGGCATCCATAGGCATCAGTCAACTTGGTGTATTGTCTCTTGATAGCATCCACCTCTTGAGATTCTGAAGAAAAGAAGAAGACAGGCAAGCAAGATAAACTACAAGCTTTGAAGGCAGGATGAACACATCAGACAGCTGTATGAACTATACTTATCATTCATTAATGCTAGTTTTCATGAAATTTACATGGTTTAAGCAAATAATTGTCCTTTCATTTTGTAATGTAAATGACATATAGGGTAAGATACTGCAAAACCAGACAGCTCTATTATTGGACTTAACATGCTATCATAATGTAAACAATGCATCAGAATCGTCTACATTCTGATAATGAAAAGTCTGAAATTTGAAGGTGTTTGGATATAGAGCTTTTTACCCTAGCAACAAAGAACAGTGACACTTAAGATGAACACAAAATTACAAAATGCCTTTAACAAAAATATAAAACTTCTTACCAAGAAGAGCAACAGCTTGGGATTCAAATAACACTGCTTCAGACTTATTTTTCTGTTCCATCAGAACACTATAGGGATTCGGTGGATGAATTTTCTGTAAAATCTTAAATCCTTTTCCCATAGCCATGTTTGAAATATGATAATAAAGCTAGCTGGTCCAAAATGCCTGCACAGACTAAGGATATTTATGTTTCACAATGCAATCAAGAGACACAAATTTAGCTCCATCCTAACCGCGGGTCCACACGGTCTGACAAGTGATGGTCACTAACAGCAATAAAAGCCAATAATGCGGAGTTAGCACGGTTCAGATCGAGATTGAGCTCAAACAGATGTGGTACTAAGCAATTTCGAAATGCTAAGAACAGTTTGATCTCTCCATATCACATTTTGATATCTCTGATATAAGAGAATTACGACGAATCGTCGTTCAACACTCGTAAATGACTCGGGGAGAGAAGCCGAGAGCCAACGACAACAAATGCATTGGTATAAATGAATGAATGAGTGGAAGGGGGCGTATGGTAGTACATAAAACAGGAATACATAATGTAAGGTACCGACAGCGCCTCTAGCAGCGTATTTATCCTCCATAGCTTATCATCGATGTTTTTGAATAAATGCAGTGCAAACTTCAAAATTATTTGCAAATAAATAAAAAATATTTAAATTATACTTGTTATAGCAAAAAACATAAAATTGATAAAAGTATGAACGAGATATCTATACATCAAACAACTAGCTAAGCTTCTTAGAGCCGCCACTAGATGGGAGGGTATTCGCCGAATCGCGCCAATGTCCGTCACTTGTGCGCCGAATGCGCCGGCCGCCGAGTTCCCAAATAACGGGGCGCTCATTCGCGTTGTGTTTGCGTGAGGGTGAGGGTGTTGGCTGGCGTTGGGGCTCGTACAGTGCTTATTATTTAAATAAATTATAGGTTTATCTGTGTAGAAGTTTCGTGGACCTTGAAAGACGTCAGGCTCGTGGTGTTTTGGTATTGCCTAAGCGTCAAGCGCATTAACTAACCGGACATGTTAGGCTGACAGTCACTGTGCCCATGGTGATGGTTTAGACTTTTGTTGTGGAAGTTTTCTCATCTAAGACTTATCTTCATTGGAACGATGGATTCTGGTCATCTCTCTGCCAACCTCCTGAAATGGGTAAGTTCTGCATGACATTTTTCCTGAGATGACTGCAAAGATAACCTGTGTGTTGCACCTCTGTGACTTTCCGGCCCCTTGGCTTCAGATTCACAGGGTAAGATGCTATAACATTAAACACATTATATCATCAAACATTTCATACTATCAGAATGCAAATTATGCCTCAGTATTGTCTGCATTCTGGTTGCAAGAAATAACTGATTTAATATTGTACAGATATCAGACTTTTACTCTACTTACCATTTCAATTCAGTGAAAAAGTATGTGATTTTGAATGTTTTTTTTGTGACCTTTTTTCTTCTTTTGTGAAAGTAAAAATTATCTCACAATCTGTGTGTGTACATATGTGTGTGTGTGTGTGTGGTGGGTGGGGGGTATTTTCCATGTTACAGATCATGACCACCACCATGATGACCACCTCTGATAGTTATCTTGTTCAAAACACCATCATAGTTAGGGCTTGGGAGTCTGTAGTGGTTCAATCCAGTCAGCAATGCTGTCATTCAAATTTTAAGTTAGTTTTTCCTTTATCACTTTGGTATCTTTGACTTGGGACTTAAACTGAAGCAAATTATCTGCTGAATAGCAATATTAAAACTGGTATGTCAGGCAGCTTCATATCGTGTTATGCATTATGGATGATACACATCTTTGTGTGCATATTTGTGCATCAATCTTAGGTATGGGTCTGACATTAGATCATGATGGATTTGCACAACTTCATATGACAGATCCAGTTTCTAGAAAATACCTCCACAAAGTTCAATAGCATATCTTGGATTTCAGTAAATTTTACATGTAAATAAGCCATAATAGGTATATCTAATTTTGTTTCCACAGGGTCTTGATTGAGCAAGATGACTCTTTGCTCATATACAATATATGTATGCTTGTTTATTCACAAATTATAGATACAGATGGATCTAGGATAAATCTTATCTACAGATCTACCTTTCAGATAACACCATATTTTCTGCAGATAGATCTTATTAGCTTCATTTATACTCAGTACAGTACAATATTGATTGTTATTTATGCCTATGGTATAAATACATATTGTATCATTTAATCCAAAATTGTGTGTCTGTCTCCACAATTTGTCAAAATTTCTAAAATTCTGGTGGGTGTATCATTCAACTGCACAGGAATTTGAACAATAGTAACTGTTGTTCAACAGAACAATAGTAACTGTTGTTCAACAGAACAACAGTTACTATTTTAGATATCAAGGCCTTTGGATTGTTATTGCAGATCCATGATTCAGTAGATTCAGGATCCTATCCATAAGTTCTTACTATGCTTATGAAATTTTGAGGACAGTTTTCATTTTTTGGGGCATTCACTTCAGACTCCTGAATCCTAATACTGTGTGTGGTTGTGGTTGTGGTAAATAATGTGGTTAGATGTCAGCTTGAAGCATGGTTTGATGAGACAAATTGTTGCAAAGTCATCATGTTTAATATTTTAAACATTTGGTTATTGCCATGCTTCTAAAATCAAAAAATGCATCTGTATATCTTGACACTGCTAGGTGCACTGTGTAGCTTTGTTTATAGTGTGCACTGTGCATGGTTAATTATTACACCTGGCAAGGTAACTTAAAGTTGTTTTTAACATGCTATATTTCCACTTTGACTTGACCAGGATTGCTAAAATGCCATGATGCTGTCTTTGTGCATATTCAATGTTCATTTTGGTGGTTTCAAATGACACATTTTCTTTTCAGACATTAGTGGTCACTAGGGTGTGCCAAAAACTTTTGTTGCCAAAATATTGGTGCTCAGGTCCAATCTGGTTTTCTGAGACTTGCAAGTTGAACATCACCATTTTCGTCCATGTTGGAAGAGGCTTAAGGTGGCCGTCCACTGCACAATGCCATATCACCTAATGGCATAATTTATTATGGGAGCCTATGGGGAACGCGCTGAACGCGGTATCGTCGAAATTAGGCATTAATCAGCTGACTTTCCATAGGCTCCAATGTTAAATTCTGCCATTAGGCGATTAGGTGAGCTGCAGTGGATGGCCACCATTAGGGATTCATCAGAAGGTTTGAGTTTGGGATGTTTTAACCCATTACAGCAATGTGAGATCACAAACATGGGATTGGAAATTCATTGGAGAGTTACATGTGTTAGAAGGCATGCATTTTTTTCTGATGCCTGGCCCAAATATTGACCCCCCCAAAGAAAAAACATAATCCTCCAATTCCCAAATTTTGGCAAATTTATTTTGAAAATCTAATATATATATTTTGGCTATAATAAATGGATTGCTGACAAAATCCTAGTATTGATAAACGACTTTTGAATTAAGATATTGAACAGGAATGTTGATTAAAATGGAACAAAAATGTGTGCAAAAGCTTGGCTCAGCCTTATACTTACATACTTCTGTTCATTTTTGCCAACAATGCAACTCAATGTTTGGATAAATGATTTGTCTGTCGGGACCAGATCTTTTTTGGCAATACATTCATGATTTAAAAATACACAAATTTGAGGGAAAGGCCCGCCCCACACGAATGCGTTGTTCATGCCTTGCGTTGCGATGCGTTGCGTTTCATCACGTCTCGATTCGTCGGAATGCGTCTCAATCCGTCGCGATGCGTCAATGCATCGACGCATCGCGATGCGACAATGCATCGACGCATCGCGATGCAACAATGCATCGACGCATCGCGATGGATTGAGACGCATTGCGACGAATTGAGACGTGATGAAACGCAACGCATGTAAAACGCACTCGTGTGGGATGGGCCAAGGAAAATTGGAATTTAAAAAACAAATATTTGTTTTGGGCAACATTCTGGCCAAGCATCAGCAAAATCAATTTCAGCCTTCTAATAGAAACAACTGTCCACTGGAGCCCCATATAGATAGTGATCCCTTGTTGCTGTAAATAGGTTAATTCACCCCAAACTTAAACCCTTTTGAGAAACCCCTAAACCACTTCCAACATAGATAAAAAGTTAAGCTGTTCAACTCGCCATGCCTCAGAGAACCCTGCGTACCAATACTTTTTTTTTTGGCGCACCACAGTGGCCACCGGTCACTCAATGCCGGTGCTTCAACTGCATGTTGTTCGATGTAAGTTCCCTTCTAATGAAGTTGTTTCTGGGTTTCAGCTGGCCACATTTCAAGCTGGAGCCAATGTGACTCAGCCTGAAGACATTAGTGATGGAGTCATTATAGCAACTGTACTTCACGAAATGTGAGTACTGAGTCCTGACATCAGAGCATGGTATTTTCGTATCTGTGCATTGTAATTGTAGGTAATGAAATCATTTTTAACGAGTTCCTCATATGACTACACTCATTAAATTCATTCATTTATCTTTTTCTATGAACTTTATGGTTTTCAACCACTTGAGTGTGTGGACGATAGAAACCTAAGATGATTGGGAGTACGAGCAATGATGTGAAACTCCTGTTGATTAATACTTTGATTAGGAGACTTCAAGATGGAGATAAATTAGAAAACCAGCATGAACTGCATGAACTGACCATGCCCCGGAATGTTTGCCTGCAATCCTTCACTAACCATACGTGTGTACGAATGTCTGCTTGCATGACCAAATGGGATCCAATTAAGAGGCTGTCATTTGCTGCTTTCATGGGTGTTTACTTTTGCCTTATTTTATATAATTTTACAACTAATAATATTAGTTTTGGTACAATTATATACTTTATTTAATATCTGGTGGTAACGTATGGTGTTGTGACTTGTCGCTGGGATAGGAAAGGGGGCACTCCTGGTTACCTGGTCATGGGTGGTGGTTAGGAAAGAAGGAACACTTACTGTTGAAATGTGTAAGACAATGTATGGTGAAGTGAATGCCACTGTAAGCATACGATGGTGGTTTTTCGTCGTCGACCTTGCGATGTGGTTATTTTCTTCCTTTTATCATGGGGAATCCTTAACAATTATATTTAAATGCTGCCAATCCCGGAGTTACTCACGACAGGCTAGCAATGCATACATCAACATTTTTTCGAGATGTGTTTTTGTTTTTGTACGGAAACTGAATAACAGCTAACTCGCCGAGAACTCGTACCGACTGACGTTTCTGATTTTATCTTTTTCACATAGGTGATAATTAATATGTGGCTCATTTATGTAGCAAAATTATTTAAACTTTTTGTAATTGAGTCCAGTATCTGAAAAAAGATACTGGACTTCTGCTTACGTCGGAGGCCAATAACCAGTGTATAATAACCATAATATCCAATAACCAGTGTAATAATAACAATCTAGGCATAACCAGTGCAAGAACATTTCTCGGCAGTATTTGCCCTAGTGTCATCACTCTTTTTGGTACAATGGTGCGTGATCTTGCAACTTACCCTAATTCGTCTTTTAAGAAGCCCTACGGGACTTTCCATGGTCTTTTGAGTTTTCACGAAAAGTTCATTTGTAGTAAGTCATCGAGAATTCCAAAGCGATTGCGCTGTCATGTTTGAAATTCCAGTGAGGAGCTTACAAGTTGCGTATGTCTGACCGTCACGCAAATTAGTCGCTGCAGATAACCGTTGCAGATTTGTCATGGGCACCCGATGACTGAGGGATTTCGGAAGACTAGCATTAGCTGGGCTTGTGTCTCTATTGAAATTCGACATGCGCCTTGACACAGACGTGTGGCTGCAAATCGTCATGATGCAGCAGTTTTCGCGTTTGTGTGGTGCTCGCAAAGTGGTTGACATTTCATATTGCTTGGTTTTCCCGATTCGAACGGCTGGCTTCGTGCTTTAGGGTTTTAAATAAACGGTTGTGGTCTACCGTTGGATGAAGCGTAACTTTGCGATACGTGTAGCACAAATCGGTCATTGATACCTTGCTGCCGCTTTCCCCGTATGCTCTATTGTGTGGCCAGGTTATTGTTAACGAGATATGATTCCGCGTATCGCAAAAGCAGCACCTCACGACCCGCTTAATTTCAAAACACACGTAAACCAATGTCACGACAGTGTGAACGAAAGAAGGGTTACGTGAACCATGTCTTAATTCGTTACTGAGTGTGGTGCTAACGATAAACAAGTCTATGGCAGAACAGCATAATGATAGTCAGTGTTATTGGCACAGCTGCTGAATGTAGTTATTGGTAAGATGTTAATGCAACTCGGGTTTTTGGGCAATGTCCCGTTTTGCTGAAATCGATAGACCATGGAGCTTCTGGCCATATATCCGTTGGCGTACTCATCATTGAGTCTCCGCGGCCATTCTGGCCGCTGTATTGCTGCAAACCAGGAAATGAGCCAACACTGGTTTGGTGACTGGTCAAGTTCATGTTGACAGGCTGGTGTCAGCGCATGTCACAAGTAGCTGGCTGTTTTCCAGAATCCAGTATGACGAGAGGTATTTCGACGTTTGTCGATGAAATACACGGCCTCTCCGCTCCCTGTTCCGATGCTGCTCATATTGCAGCACTCTACGAATTCGACATGTTTGCGGTGCCAGCACTGTGTTCGACTGAGATTATCTGTTAAATATGGTTATTGCAGCCACTTATGGACGTGGTACCTTCAGCTTAATGCTAGGAAATATTTAATTATAGAATTGTACGATGCGCTGATGCAACCTCGGTTTCTGTGTCAAAAAAGTATTTGTGTGTCTTCAAACCAGCTACTCTCGCAAGCTTCTGATGAAAAATATGATTTTTCGTTTCTTCAATCGGTATGAAAAATCGTAAAATTAACATATTTTTGTTAGGAATATGGTGGTTTTTGGTTGTCAGTTGGCAGAGGTGGGCAAAGGTCCGTTACTCCGTTACTTTCGGTCGGTAACTATAAAATTAAATGATATCAGCTCAAGCGCAGGTTGAAATGTCATTCTGAAACATTCAGTCACTTTTCAGGTCATTTTAAGTGTTATTTTTTTACTTACGAACCTATCGGACTCGTTACATTCCTTTTACGCAAACGAATATATTCATTTTACGAAAACGAACCGAACACCGCAAGTTATTTTTTTTTTGTCTATAACTTCGTTACTTTTTGTCCGTTACTGAAAAAAGTTCATTCAAATTACCTTGTCTTGCGCTTACGAATGGCCTTTGAACCTTCGCTTTCGTTGATAATACTTTTTTACAAAGTAACGGACTAAAGTAACGGAGGAACTGACCTCTGCCCACCACTGTCAGTTGGCGTATCGTGGACCAATATTGTGGGTCTATTGCCGAACATACTTGTCCTGTATCTGTCAGTTTTCATCTCTTTTGTGTTCATTCACCTTAACTTGAGCCGGCAAATCCCTTATGATCCTCCCGATTGCCTGTCTGTCATCCTGTGTCACGCCCACGTAAATCCGGGTCCGGTGGTCGCTGGC
>JARBER010110819.1:0-11239 GCA_030265075.1 Balanus glandula
CGAATATCTTTTTAATTAGACCGTTTTGGTTGTTTTGGCTTATACCAAACTTATTTTTAGAGTCCAGCACTTAAAATAGTTATCTCAACTCAAACCTAATGTTATGGTGGGATAGTCCCTTTAATGTCCCTAACGAATGCGGACGGTCTGCCTGACCTTACCTTCGCCTGACCTTGAACGCAGCTGCTGCCGCCGGGCGCATGTCATCCCCACCGGAGCAAATAACGAGCGCCGAAGCGACTCGGACCCCAGGGTGGACTGGGGCTAGAGTCCAGCGCTCTCCCGACTAAGCTACGCGGACGGTTCTCCTCGTGATGATTTGCTTGTCCTTTGTGAATTTATGCGCACGCCAGTCGCTACCGTATGCGATACTGCCTTTGACAGTGAATGAGTGAGTGGATTTAAATGCAGTTTTTTTTTTTTAAGGGCAACCAGTTGAGATAGCGCCGAATAATTTGGCCATTTCCGCTCCGTATTGATTTACCTAAGCCGGGTGTAAGGAAGTTCATATTCCACAAATTCACAATGCCCACAACACGGACATGGACGCACTGTGCTGTTCGGATGCGTCTGACCGCCGGTATGGTGCGATAGCTGCCCTCAAAATACCCGGTCCATGGCTTTCCCGCAGTTGCCGGTGGCAGTGGAAATCGTGAAACATCCGGGCGAGACGAACGGTAAGAGCACGGCCGTGCACGCCGCCGTGCTCGCGCCCGATGACGTCACGCTCCGGACGTACCCGGACGTAGGCAGCTACGACCCTGACGAGGTACGAAGGTGCAGACGGTACACTGTCAAATGAATACGGGGTTGAAGAGAGTCGCAGTGCTCTGCTTACGATGCTGTGATTTTGTGCTGTCTTTCTATTCTTAGGCTCAAAATTGATTAAGATGAATACATTGGACACAATTATAATGAATTGAACGTGTTTCGCGTGGAATGCTTTTTAACAACCACTTCATTAAAGCATTTTTCGCCGTTATACTTCTAACACCATATTGCACCTAATATTACTCGTTATGTTGAGACATCTAGTATCAAATGTTGTATTGGTAACAATTGTAAAGCACTGGTGCTAAGGGAAATATTAGCGTTATTGTTTATTTATGTATGTTATCATAATCATAATAGACATGGTGCAAGGCTAGTTACTTTATTATTTTGTCAAATAGCAATACCGAATCGGTATTTTATATTTTTGTATTTGCACTTCAGCTAACCATTCCACAATTTGAATGAGAACCGAAATTTGTAACCAAGTACCAGACAAATATTAAAAGCGTTTTCAACTTAAATTGTTTTTCGAAAGGAGTGCTAGTATGTGAACTGCGATATATGTACTGTAGGTATATTTTTGGTTTCGTCTGCGTATTGGATGTAACACGTCCATTTGTGTGTGGTAAAAGGGTCAGTATTCCCCTTCACATGACTCGGAGTTCCAGTCGTCCTGCAGCCGGCTGACGGCGTGTGTGCTCTCTCCCGGCTCCGCAGACGGTGCTGGTGTTCCCTCCCTCCCGCTGACGGCGTGTGTGCTCCCTGCCGGCTCTGCAGACGGTGCTGGTGTTCCCTCCCTCCCGCTGACGGCGTGTGTGCTCCCTCCCTCCCGGCTCTGCAGACGGTGCTGGTGTTCCCGGACTGCTCGGCCCGCTCCGTGGCCGAGGTGGCCTCCGAGATGGCCGCCTCGGGCCGGCCGCTGCGCCGCGCCGTCTTCCTCGACTGCACCTGGAACCAGTGTCGCCGACTGCTCGACTCGGCCCAGCTGCGCCGCCTGCGCTGCGTCCAGCTGCGCGAGCACGAGACGCGCTTCTGGCGCTACCAGCGCGGAAAGCCTCGCACTCACCTGGCCACCATCGAGGCCGTCTACTACTTTGTGCGCGAGCTGCAGGAAAGTCGGCACGGTGGATACGCGGGAGAGGTGGACGACCTGCTCTTCTTCTTTGATCACTTCTACCGGACGGTGTTTCGAAACAAAGAGGCGGGCACGCTGTGGGCGTACAAGACGGAGGATACGTGGACTCGTCCGTCCGAGTTGAAACGGTGCTCGGAACAGAACGGTGAACAGTCGCCGGATCAGAGCGTGCAAACACGCTCTGAACAGATCAGTGAGCAAGATAAATGATGTGCTATGCTGGGGATTTGGTGCTGCATTGTCTGTTTGGCATGGGTCGACCGGCAGATTCATTGTGAGACCTTGACAAGTTTGCGTGCTGCGATTCGTTACGAAACTGGAGACTTGACAGCATCTTAGGTTTCATTTAGAAGATGTGTCCGCACGTATTTGTAATCGTTAGAGGCCTGTTGTGTGCAAGAAGCTTGGTTGACTAATGACTACGTCATGCTTTTTTCAAAGATGTTTTGGAAGTCTGGTGTTTGCCGGATGACTGGATGGATGTCTGGTGCCGAGTTCTCTGCGTAATCACGTTAATAATGCAGCTGCAAGACTGTGATTTCAACGCAAGGACATTTTCACACTGGCGCATGAATATTCCAAATATATAAACGAATTCGCTGCTTATGAGTATATTATGAGTCAGGTTGTGCGATGTGCCATGTGCAAGCACTTCGGTAACTTTATTCTGCACTACTTCACATGTCTGCTGCCACCTGCCTGAACCAAAATTAAGAAATTCCTGTACTTCTTTGACTTCCAGTAAAACTGCTGTTTGTGCTCCACCAAATATATTCAAGCGAGGTGGGGATGGCAAACTTGGCTACACCCCGGACGAAATTAAATGGGATATCACAGTTGTAATGCACGAGCTATGTCTGTCGCGGACATAAGTACGCAGTTTACACCGAGAGCATGCACATTCACATTGCCATCGGGCAGTACAACACAATTCGATCTTTCGGCATCGAATGCAGTGGGTAACCGGGTAATGACAGTTCGAACGGCGCACTCCTCGGCCTTGAGATCGCTAATACAGTTACACAAACACGGGCATGTTCGATTCACACTCAGTCCCGACATGATCACCTAATCCGCTGTTTAATTCTAAAGCAACCAGACATCAGGTTTAAAAAACAAACAAACCTCAAGCGGAAGAGAGGAGCGTTTATTCACATCACTTTATTAAAAAAAGTGAGGCCAAGATTTTATCATATTGGGATGAAAGGAAAACTTGTAAACTATGAAACACAACCAAGTTACAGAACGCTTACCAATAAACGTTCTATACCGACTCAGATAAATATAGTTTTTCAATCCCACCGGTTTCGGAGATCTCATCGACTAAGAACAGTGCCGCCAATAATCAAGTTACTTTTCTAGGAAGAGCAATACGAGTAGTAGGTAGGTATCTTTGTGTGCTATCTGTATGCCTAATGCGCTTGCCTCTCGTCTCGAGAAACATAATATTGTACAATCATAATATGTCATATGCATCGGTTACAATGACAGCGATCCTCTCCTGTACCATCAACCTGTATTACATTATGTACAAAGTGGAGGACATACAAGCGATTAACATGCTCTAGTGGTGTCATATTCAGAAATTTCCCAAATTATGTCCAATCTGGAGTCTAAACAAATATGACAATGTTCACCGAAAGTGTCCGATGAGTCGAAGATGTCCGAAAATGTTCCCATTAAAAAACAAACATTGCTAATTTTAAATCATTTATGTAGACCAGCAGCAACAAATGTGTGATTTCAGACAAAAAGTAAAGTGAAGTATTTGAAGCCGTCATGTAAAAGTTTAATGGATTGGATTTTTTCAGTTACCTGTAAGGTGAAAGTTGGGAAATGCGTGGTTTGTGATCCATTCTTTGACCGAAAAATTCAAACAAAATGGGGATAATCTGACCAAAGCCCGAATTAGACTTGGCGTATTTTCGGATCTCCAAAAATTTTGACTCGGATAGACACCGATTGATGCTCCCTGGCCTATCCAGATAGATAGGTATGTGCAGTTTTATTTTGACTCCATTGGTTGATGGCACGTAGGTACAATCGAACGAACAGCAAGACGCCAACACCGTATTCGCAGGAAAAACAGCATTGCAAACATAATCGGTCTGGCGTTTTCCTAATCGGGCGTTAGTGCGCCGAGACAGGCCAACACTACTACATTGGCAATCACCTTGAGAACACAGGACAACAACTACATTGATGACTCCTCACTGAAAAGTCCGACAATCCAATGAGACAAACAGCTCTCAAACGGTAACGCTTCGAATGAGATGGCGATTGAACAGCAACTTCAGCATGTTTCGTTGTGCGCAAAGCACGACGGAGTCACTGCAATCCACCCGTGCGAGTTGCGACGCACTGACTCTCATCCCGCTGCAAGACAGCGACTCATTGGATCAGCCGCTGCAATGTTCGTAAACGGTTAACATCTCGTCCACTCTTTCTCTCCCAGAGAATAGTTCTCTCTTCCGAGCTCCGAATCTCCCGAATTTCCGAGTTGGGAGCAAATGACGGCGTGCCTTGCTTTCATCTGGGTCGGATCGGAACTGTCTTTTTGCAGCTGCTGGACAGTCCGTTTTCTCGGGAACACTGCAGCAGTGGCTGAATCCATTGCCGGCTCCGCCACCGTTGAACCGCGCATCCGATCGAAGCGCTGGCCATGTTCAGCGCATCAGGGAGAAGCTGAGGACGGAGGCGCCAGACTGCGGTCGGGCCGACCACCGCGACTTCCGGCCATTGCTGATAGATGGCACTGTCACACGGAAAGCTGTCAGGTACTTAGACATGCGGAAATGGGCCAGCTACTCAACCGCTGCTGAAGGACGATCTATAACTGTATGAATAGCTATGGAACAGAACTCAGAACAAATCATGCCACCCAGATTCACTCCAAAGTCAAGTGTCACGACCTGCTAGGCTTATCAGATCTGATGCATCGCTGAACAAATTACTTATAGGTATCTACACTCTACAGTCTAGGTACTGTATGACAAGTCCCTTATCATCCTCCCGATTGCTTGTCCGTTATCATGCGTCACGCCCAGGTTAATCCGGGTCCGGTGGTCGTTGGCCACTGGGCAAGTGACTGGCCCTCGAGCCAGTCCCCCGGTTGTGGTGGCCGATTGCGTGGCTTGTCCGTGGCCGGTCATCCGATCGGCGTTCTATTTGGACCCGCTTTACCCCTTCTCCTTCACCCCATAACTCCGCATTGGTCCAATAGGGCCGAAGGGGCTTTACCCACAACCAAACCAAACAGTATGTCTGCTTTAAAGAAGTTGCCTTTAAGCATTCAGCTTGGTTTTCAACCTTTTGTAATTTGTATTGGTGCGGTGTCCGTTCATGCGGAGTTTTTTTTTCTCTTGAAAATGATAACTTGCATTACGAACAGTTGAAATTATGTCGACTACCTCAAAAATACCTCAAAATAACTTACTACGACATAACTTTAGAGCATTTCCTCCAGAAAAGGAGCATCCATGTATATGCTCGCATCTAAATGTTCACCTATCCGTAACTATAGCGTTGCACCCGTTAAACTCACGTGCTGGCAGTCCGTTGTCGTGTAGCGACCCTCGGCGTCTGCCGGCGGGTCGGGTCTGCAGCGAGGGCAGCCTCATCTCGCCGAACTCATCGTCCGATTCGACGATCGCCTCCCCTGGCCTGCCGCCGCTGTGGGAACATGCAGGGTCAGACACGTAAACGTGACGATCGCCTCCCCTGACCTGCCGCCGCTGTGGGAACATGGGTCAGACGCGTAAACGTGACGATCGTCTCCCCTGACCTGCCGCTGCTGCGGGAACATAACATGGGTCAGACGCGTAAACGTGACGATCGTCTCCCCTGGCCTGCCGTGACGATCGCCTCCCCTGGCCTGCCGTGACGATCGTCTCCCCTGACCTGCCGCCGCTGTGGGAACATGGGGTCAGACGCGTAAACGTGACGATCGTCTCCCCTGTCCTGCCGCCGCTGTGGGAACATGGGGTCAGACGTGTGAACGTGACGATCGCCTCCCCTGGCCTGCCGTGACGATCGTCTCCCCTGGCCTGCCGCCGCTGCGGGAACATGCAGGCTCAGACGCGTAAACGTGACGAGCTGCCGGCTCTGTGGGGGCACGATGGAGACTTTTCGAAGTTGAGCTTAGAAAATACTTTCTGCCGGTGATTTGAAAGCTAGAAGTTCCTCTTCACGAATTAAACTGCATGTAAACATCGCATCGACAATTTGTGTTAGATCAGGCGCAACGTTATAAGATGTCAGCTGAGGACTGGGGTTAAAAACTGTTGTTTTTTTTCGATGTTGACGCATGCGGATCGGTGTCGGAGCTTTGACCACAGCTCACACTGATATGGAAACGGACGCTGAGTTGCACAGCTTACAGTGAGATTCGCTCGGCGCGGCGTCGGTCCCGCAGTGAGCCGGTCCTGCGGCGCCGCAGGTCAGCCAGGGAGCCCAGGTCGTCATAGCTGCTGGCTCGCCGCAGTCGGGACGGTCGTCTGGCGGATGAACACGTCGGTCAGAAAACAGATAGATAGGTCCAATTAGCTGTGTGAGACGTGAGTTATATTCGCTTAGTGGTGATACTTGGGTCTTGGATAGTCTGAGTGATAATCTTTTCGTGTCCACTTCTCTTTCTCCAATTCAATTGACATGTCTATATCTTTTAATTATGGACCTACGGTGCACAACTGCCTAGTACTTAGTACCTACTCACACATCCAATGTTTTATGAGATCTTTATAAATAACATACAAGTTCGGATCCACCGTCATCCCAACTAGCGTGGGAAACCCTGTGTCCGGAATGTATCTAACCTGCTGTCTGCGATGCTTCCATCCGCTGAGTTTAGAGCCTCCGCAGAGCCTAAGACGCGTCGACTCCGACCCCGCCGTCTGCTGCCATTGGTAACAGAGATATGGACGGGGTCACTTATATATACAGTCACAGATACCAACACCAGTCGTAACTGCAGGAAACAGTCACAGAGACCGGAGATGCCATGAGCCGTCGTTTCTTTTGTACTTGCATGGAAGAATTAGACGCCGTGAAGTAGACTGTGCCGCATTACAGCGGTGTCGTGCGGGTCAATATTTATATATTTCAGTTGATAGACTGTACCCCATTGCAGCGGTGTAAATGTCAACGTCACACCGCGACGCAGAGAAACAACGCCAGAGGCGTCATCCCAGACAATTTTGTTGCAATAATCACCAGTTTTAGCTCAGCTTTGGTGACCCAGGTGCACTAAATGTGTGTGTACCTATCGGGCAATAATTCATACTTGTATAATTAAATGGGGTCTTAGGTGCAGCATGTGCCACTAGTGCCAAATACCATCACTATGGAGAACAGGTGTCCTACCGGACTACGAATAAATGCCGCTCCCGCAGGGTGCGTATAAGGCTCCCTCTAAATTGGACGCCAGCCCATTTATCAACCCATTTAGTAAACAGACATGGTCCATGCCCCTAGCCTATAAGGCATTTTTACCATTGAACTGCGGATTGTGGCAACGGAAAATGCGCTATAGCACTTATTCGCACAGCTTTCTATTGCTCCTTAAAACCAAGGTATATTCATCTTAAAACTTCTTCACATGCACTTTTTCGTTTTTTATTGCTGACCTAAGGTCAGGTAAATTTGTTTGACCTTCCCATTATAAATGAGTGACGCAATATACCCACGAATGCTTCCCTTTCAACGAATCTACATTGGATCAGGTCAGTTAATTCAGAATAGTTTTATTTAGCTTAGTTTTGATGACCCAAGTGCAATTGTTGCTCGTTGATCTTTGCGAGTTCACTCCTCTTAGGGATGTCTACAATTGTCTAACGTGTCGTGTGCATCCAGCTGAAAAATATCCCGACCTCGAACCACTTCCAAGTGACAATCAGTATGTACGCTTATCGCCGCGGTCACTCAGCGGAGGATGCCGGGCTCGACACTCACATGGGCAACCGACAAAATTGATAAAGGCCAGATAGCGTCGATATTGACAATTGACCTTAGCAAGGCTTATTACGGCGTGGACCATGGTGTCCTCCTGAGGAAGTTGGCATGACATGGCGTTCAATCACACTGGTTCCATAGCTATCCCAGCGGTGGTGGGCAGATGGTTCGAGGTGGCTCCGAGGTTTTGCTAATTGATTTTGGTGTCCCGCAGGGATCTATATTTGGCCCAATTATTTTCAGCCTTATAGCTGACATTCCAAAATAGCGAAGTTAGAGCTACTCAGAGCCCTTTACGGCCACCAGGGCGCTCTCTGAAAAACCAGAAGGACTAATGGATGTTCAAAAGGTCCCTATTCAGGTCAGATGGCCCTTCACATACCAAAAAGGCCCCCATGTGGGTCGAAATAGACTCCAGTCGGGTCGAAAGGGCCTCCAGGCGGGTCGAAAGGGTCAGATGCGGGCCAAAAGGACCCCCGGCTGGGTCGAATGGGAACCCGGGCAAGTCAAAAGGGCCCAGGCGTATAGAAAATGCCCCCGAGCGGGTCGAAAGAGCCCATGGGTGGGTCGAAAGGGCCGTCGGTCGGGTCTAAAGTGCGATAAAAAAAGTGCGATAGGTGGGTGTGAAAGGCCCCGGGTGGGTCGAAATAGACCCCGGGTGGATCGAAAGGGCACTGAAGTTGAAAGAGTTTAGAGCACTTGAAAGGCCCTTAGGGCCACCAGGGTTCTCTCTGAAAGATCAGAGAGTAGAATTCAAATTAAATCGTTCAAATTATCCCTATGTAGGCCCTCTAACCCTATGTAGGTTAGAGGGCCCCTGGCTAGAGCGAAAGCGCCCCTTGGCGAGTCAGAAGGGCCCTGAACATGCCGAATGGGTCCCTAGCCAGCATAGAGGTAGGGGCTCCTGGGCAATCCGAGATTCGGAGACAAATTATTAGGTCATTGTGTAGACCTTATCATTTGCAGTCATTTAACGTTTTCATATTTGTTTCGCTCAAGGGACACGTGAATCGTGAGTGAGCTGATTTGTGTGTCAAAGCGTGTGTAGTGAGTTCACTTAAGTATCTCGAAACAAATCTGACGAAATTGAAACACAAAGCTGCACAGCGAACGTATAATTGATGTAAGAAAATGTTCCCTGAAGTTTCATTTTGGTAGCGCTGTTATTTTTATATGTAAAAAGTTCGTCAGTGGTCGTCCCCCCCCCCCCCTCTACCAATCGCGGGTTAAGCTTGGCGAATACCCCACCCACACACACACGCCAGTTCGAAGTTAGCACGGACCCCGGCCGGTGCGCGTGCACTCCTGAAACTCGGCATCTAGATCCGCCACTTCGTTAGTTTGACGCGATATCAGTGCTTGGCGGCCCGATCAACAGTGGACTTTGAACGTTACTTAAGATACGTCTCTATCAGGGTTAGGTGGTCTGACAGGGGGTGACGCGTCCTCCTGTCTTCGGCGGGCGTGTCAGGAGGCTCAGTGTTGACCGTGGTGTGCTGGCCGCTGACAGGGGGTGACGCGTCCTCTTGTCCTCGGCGAGCATCTCAGGAGGCTCAGTGTTGACCGTGGTGTGCTGGCCGCTGCTCGTGCGGGGCTGGACGGCCGTCATGGCGGGTCCAATGCCACCGGTGGACGCCAACCGGGCAGCTCGGTGGAGCAGGATGGTGAAGGAATTGTCGAGTGAAGTGCTCAGAAAGTGCGGGGAGAACGCCAATTTAGCTATCGACGTGACGATGGTGGGTGCTTTGTCAATAAGAAATTTGGCGCAAATGTATGTGGAAACTGTTCTGTCCCAGCAGAGGGTATACGGACTACCGTTGATGCACGGACAACATCTGATAAACTGGCTGCAGTTAGGCTTCGGCGAGTGTCGCTGCTCACCTTTCGGCAGACTGAAGATAGTAGCTGAAACGGGGTCCGGCAGTTTGTTTGAGAGACTCTCCGGGTTGGTAGACGGGCCGATGCTGAGAGCTACCTCTGACAGTGACATGATGATCGAACTCGGCCCGGTGCGATGGGTTATGGCCGGTGTCGGGCAGCCAGCAGCAGTGCAGGGTCTCGATGACGAATCCTCGGCCCCGCGACTGGTGATCGCAGAGACAGCGAACCCGGGTTTCGTGCGGGTGATGCAGGAGAGGCGAGACGATTGCCCTCACGAAGATCCGTTGCCGTTCAGAAGCGAGAGCGTACGACGTCTCGTCGATTCGTTTTACCACGTCATCTGTCCAGAGAGGCAGCAATATACTGCAGGCCCATCCACGGCCAATGTTAAACCAGAGCCAGCTGTCTCACAGACGGCAGAGGTGATGGAGCATGATCACGTTCCCTGTCTGTATGTGCCTGAGTGGTGGCCCTCTGACGAGTTCTTCAAACGCTCCCGCAAGAACGACTGGCCGCTGAAAGCGACACGAGACGAGATGAAACAGTTCGGGGTGCATCTGGTGTCAATCGGGGCCAAAGGCAGTCCCACGGAAGACTCGGAATGGCGCGTGTCGTTCTCCAGGTCGGAAATGGTGGCTGCTTGGGATCTGACTGAAATTCAGACACAATCAGTAGTTACCTTCAAAACGTGCAAGACAGCAATGGGTCAAGTTCCAGATCCAAAAGTAGTTAAGTCGTACTTCGCGAAGACCGCTCTTTTCTGGCTATGTCAAGAGTTGCCAGCCGACGCTTGGACGGGTGCCGTTTGGGGCGCAGAGAGAATCATCGACTTCCTCGAGAAAGCCGTCAGGACCGGCCACCTTCCAGCCTTCTTCTGTGCAGACATAAATCTCCTGCAGATGACCAACAGGAACGAACGAAAAGCGATGCTAAAGGTCTTGAAGAACATGCGCAAGCACTTGACGCAACTTCTGTTGAAAAACCAGATGATCAGCATGTTTCTATTCAAAACGCTGGAGCACGAGTCAAGGCGGGTCTCAGAGCGCCAACTGCGCATCTGCCTGGCACGCTCAATAACCGTAAAGGGTGTCGAATATCCCTGTGTAGATCGAGACAAAACGCCTGAAATACGCGCACGTCGACTATGCGCTCTGCTGCGCTGCTGCACAACAGAAGAAGTGCAGACCATGGTTCCTGAAGAAAGACACTGGTACTTGCAGCAAACAACGCTGTTGCAGGCGTTTGCCGTGGCGCCAGGGGACGTGCAGGTCAAAATGCGCCTCTCACCCAGCGGCGGCGGCGGCTTCGTCTGGGACGCAGCCCCACTGATGGAGCTGCTGACGGAAGACGACCTGGCCGAGCTGCTGGGAGACCCCGACGCAGTGCGGGCCTGGCTGAGGCGCCAGCACCAGCTGCCGGAGACGGAGCGGCCGGCCGGTCTGCCGGCCGACATCAGCTCGCCCCGCGGCCTCGCTGACCTGCTGCTCAACATCCCGCTGC
>JARBER010110930.1:0-11239 GCA_030265075.1 Balanus glandula
TTGTGTTGATTCAATCACTTTGAGTCGTGATTCATGATTCTTGATTGAATCAGAGCTGAATCGGACACAAGTCTGGTCTGGTGCCGTCATAGCAAAGGAAAACGGAGGAATTTTGGGTAGTAAATAAAACCTTCACTCTGCCAACTGCTGCCCATGTCGACTACAATATAAATATGCTTAACAGAGATTACGTCATCAGTAACTAAGGCCCAATACCAATACACATTACACATGGGCATTATTTTTTACAGATGTCAAATTTAAACTCGAATAACTGTTTTATTAGACCGTTGTAGACGGACCGTTTTAACTTATACCATACTTATTTTTAAAGCCCAGCAATCAAAATGGCTATTTCAACTCAAACCTAATGTTAATGTGGCAATGTCTCCTTAATACAATCTCCTTATTAAGGCAATGTCTCCTTAACGCATTCACCCCTACCTCCGGTGCTGCTGCCCGATCCCATCCTGAAATGTTCTTGGGCACGGCGCTGGCTACTGTTGACTTGCTTCTACGAAGAACTTCCGTAGCTCCAAATGTGTTAATACCCATTCCGCTCGCTGGCGTACCCCATATAATCTTTTCAAATTCTGCTTGAGCGGTGCGTCACAAAATATATTCACTTCTTCGGGCCATTCGTATTGATAAATGACGAAGACGTACACTCACTCTGTGTTTCTACAGAGAGGTTGTCGCACAACACACTGCACTTGTACGTGAAATTTGTACTTATCGGCAGCGCACGGGCTGCTGTTCCACCAAGAATATACTTCCACAGCCCCAGCAATCATGCACACATTTGCACAATTATGCAAACTGATTCGCTGAAACGCATCGCCGTGGAAACACTCCAGCCGCGGGCCACCGTTCGCGGATGGCAGGTCACAGGTCACATGTGTGACAGGTGCCTGTTCACAGGTCACTGTTGGCACGTGCCAGGGTCACGGTCCACCTCCGCGCCGCCCCCGCCCGCGTCTCGGCGCCGACTCATGCCCCAGCCGCGGCGCGCTGCAACGCTATGAGTCGCGCGGATCATCGATTCAACGACCGCTGCGTCTGCCGTGCATCGAAAACTGGCGAGTCCGCGCCTGCTGACCGAGACTGGACCAGGTCGTAAAGACTGTGCAACGAGTATGTTGGCTGAGGTTCAAGGCCTATGCTCATTGCTCAGTGCTCAGTGCATGACAGCATAAGGTGATCGACTGACCGTGTGCCGACTCTTTCTTCGTACTATTATGTAGTGCTCTGCGATAGCTGCAGCTGACACTTGATCTGGTACAGTTCATGTCTCCACCTCCGTTTCACGCCTCTGTCTTGCTCATCGCTGCCATAATCACCGGTAAGACTTTGAAGCTGACGACGAACGAGCGAGCGAGATTGAAATAAATGATAAATTTTAGCGCGATTAGTTAAGTAGTTTTTCAGCTAACAAAAAAGGAGCGCACGTACACCATCACTGACTTTAGGGAAAATAGTAGACAGAGTATAATATGGAGTTCAGACCTCATGGAACCCCGTTTTTTGGCAATAGTTTCTGAATAAATGCTCTAATCGGAAAAGAAAAGTACAGTAGAAGAACAAAAGAACCCTCAGTAGAAGTACAGTGAAGGCGACAACGTAAACTGCCAACGTTGACTGCCGTAGAGTAGTGGTTAACTAGATCAGAAGCCATGCAGATGCTGTAGCCGCTGGTGCCCATGCCCCGGTGACTGGGTGTGGGCGGCAACGTTCCCAGGAAAAACAACAACTGCGACCGCCAAGGTCCCCAGGAAAAGAGATGCAATAGATATGCTGAACATTAACCTTTTTCTACTAGTTATGTTAGTAAGCAAGTCAGGGACTTATGCGAATCGAGCAGAATAGAAACCTGTATATTTGTTTACATATTGGTGTATTTATGTAACAACAATGAGTGAACACAAAGAAGTACAGCATACAGGTACAGATACAATGATAGCATACATAATCAATGATAAGATTGGCTGCCTTGGAGAGGTAGCAAACGTCGTCTGTCATATAGCTTTCCTCGATCGCACGTCTATGGCATTGATGTTGACGGCATAATCTCACAGATGTTGCACTGTACTTTCTTTATCAGACCAATCGCGAGCATATCTTGTTGATCATTGAAGTCGCCCAAAGCAGATACAGGATCTGGCACTTCCTAGCTGCACATTTTCCGGTGCAAGGGAAAGGGTGAGAGTGAGGATCTTCTCCCCCCCCCTCCTTAGCGTCACACGGGTCACCTTGGGCTCGAGTCAATACAGTATGGATATATCTACCTATGCATAATCATATAAATGCAGCAAATCGGAAACCTAGCCGCATTTACTTATTTGAAACCCTCCCATAAGGACCGTGCGTCGTGTTCGTTTCAAACCCTCCCAATGTGCCGCGCACATCTTGCGCCGACGGGAATTGTTCCCACAAGCCATTCGCGATGACACAGTAACTTCCCCCTGACGTCACCACCGGCAGGCGGTGCCAACGCCTTTGTAAACTTCCGTCCGGGTCCAGGTAAGTCCAGTTTCGCGCAGGAGCGGGAGAGGTCCGACCCACGCAGGGCCGGACCCACGCAAGAGACATGGTGGCCAAATTCACAGATTTAGGGGAACGAATGACGCCAACATTGCTTTTTTGATCACATATCATGGGATCTATGAGATGTATGGGTCTAAAACATGTCAGCTAGGCTAAAACTGACATGTGTTTTGACTAGAGACCCCACATCCCATGACATAGTATCTAGGAACATCGGATGATTTTAGTATCTCTCCCTCTAACTCTCTGAATTTGGCCGCACTGGCAAGAGAACTAAATATATGTATAGATCTTGTCGAGTTATGCACTAAAATGCAATCAGTTTTGCCTCACGGTGCACGGCTTTACCTCTAAAGGTTATTAAAATGTCATCGCACTTGGTATATCTGTACAGTAGTCTATCCTATGTGTGCCATCTATGTGTTTTTCGTTACAGTTCCATGTACTCGCAAACGACCTCATTGATCTGACGTCATGCCAGCTTGCGCAATCCCTAACGGTTACGAAATCTTCATCCGGAGGTCAAAGATCAAGGTCACGGAAACGAATATCATAAATGAAGTCCATATATTCCTCGAGTGTTTTTCCGTTTATCATCAGATTCGCTCGCAAAGGTCCTCCAACGATCCGTCGTCACACCAGTTTGCTAAACGGTCAAGGAATGTCTGATCCGGAGATCAAAGGTCAACGTCAAGGAAACGAATACGTGCTTTTCAAACCAATGCACTGTAGTTTTTTCGTGTAACTCCAGATCTGCTAGAAAAAACAACTTAGTTACGTTGTCCCTACGGACAGCATGCATGGTTCTCAGAGAGGTCCCGAGTCCATTAGCTCTTCCCTGCAGGAAGCCACATGTTTCAAAACCATGCTCACGCCATCTTATGCCACGGTCAAAACAGTTTCATTAAAAGGTAAAAGGCAAATGTAATGGAGGCAGATCAGACAATGAGGTTAGGGACAATTTTGCAAGGCACCAATGTTTTGAGTTGATAGAAACAAGGAATAGTTTTCATAATGTAAAATTCAACAAAATCAATTCGAATTTCAAATGAGCTCGCAAAATATGAAAAGCTAATTTAATCAAGATCATGTCCTTGTAATAATCATACAACTAAAATAACACAAAATACAGAAGATGACGCTAATACGGATCTTATGCGCGGCGTTAGAAAACGTCCGCTGACCGCTACGTAGAGTAATACACACGCAGCACAACGATATTCGGAAATGGCGCTTCTGTCGGCCACTCAAAACCTACGGACAGCATGCATGGATCTCAGAGAGGTCCCCGAGTCCATTAGCTCTTTCCTGCAGGGAGCCACAAGTTTCAAAACCATGCCGTGATCTTAATCCCCAAAATGGTCAGCGGATAAGGTACAGACGAAGCCATACATGCTTCTCAGAAGCCATGAGTGGTTCTCCGCACTCTTCTATGGTTTCAGGCGTATGAGCTAGAGAATATGAGGTGGTCTCATTCTATTCGCTTATGCCTGACGATAATGCTGCATGGTCTCCCTAGGTTCCCCATATCGTTCTCCGCTCCTATAGGGCGCTTCGCTGTGTTCAGTCCACCGCGGTTTAGCTCCAATACAACAATCAATGGATACACTTAGTTGTGTATTGTCCACGAGGATGATCCAGTTATCTTTCGGTCCAGGCATCAACGGACCGGATGATATCCCAATGAGACACATAAATCAGGCGACAAAACAAAAGCAGGCAAGACAACAATCCCTAAATGCAAACAACAACAGAAGCAACAGAAATGAAACGGATAACACGGATAAACATTTGAACGGATAAAAACAAAACTCCGTTCAAACAAAAAGCGAACAGAATTTTCGCGAACAAGCAATTGTCCAAGATATGTTGGCGCAGTCTGCCTTAGTGTTTCGGCACTGCACCACACCATACATTTTGGCTACCCGCTTACATGTAGCAGGCATGGTCCCCTCACTAAGTTCGCAAGTTCATCCTCGCCGGTTTCTGTTCCATCTGTCCATCCGCCTGTATGTCTTGGCGACAAAGTATAATGCACAGGCCCTGAAGACAATGACCTCCCTGTAAGTGCGGTTCTCGTTCTGTGTCTGGATTTCGCTGATAATGCGTTCCATGTCTACGAGACGGCGCGTCAGCTGGAGCAGTTGCAGCTCCAGTGACTTCAGCTCCCCGGAAGGAGTTTGTGATCCGGGCGACACTGGCGCAGATGACGTCTGTCGCCTCGTGGAGCCGGTGACGTCACCGTCTGCAGCAGGTTCAGCCTCTCCGCTGGAGGCGCCATCAGGTGGTGATGGAGTATCGGACCCGTCTTTATCCGACGTACCCAGCTCGTCTTCAGTTTCCATTGGAGTGGGAGTGGCATGGTCGGCGTCAGAGGGTTCTACATCGCCTGTTTTTACAGAGCTAGTCGTCGGCGCGTGTTCGTGAGAGGAGTCAGCCAGGCTGGGTGCGAAAGTCTTGTCGGCTTGAGTGGCTTTTTGCCATGCACTGCTGCCATCGGTTCTCTGGCCAGTTTCGGTTTCTGTCTCTTGTGATATGTCTCTCTCATCGGCTTCCTGTGAATTATCGTCCTTGGCTACCTCTTGGCTGTTGACTTCCTGAGAAGAGCCACTTATGCGTCCTAGAGCGACAAGTTTGTAGTCGTTTTCACAGAGCCAGCGGCGCTGCAATTGGTGAAGGATCTGATGGTCCACCAGGCTGAGCTCATCTCCTTCACTTTTTCCTACAAGCCAGCGTGCCCACTTTTCTGTTGGGCACACTGGTGGATCAGGGCTATGGACGTTCATTCGGAAGAAGTTGACACTGATTCCTCTAGTGAGCGCTAACGACCCTTCATCAGCTTGAGCGACTTCTAGGCCATGTATACGCACCGGCTGAAGATAACCGACGTTGCTGTTGGTAGAATTCAGACTAATCAGACCGTGTTTGCGAAGCGATTCTACCCTTAGATTGTTGAAATGAATTGACTTTGTAGCCGACATGTGCATACCGTTGGACATCAGTTCGCCAATTCGTGAGTCGGCTACGTGGACGGTGGCAGTCTCAAGCCTAAATCCGTGTTCTTGAACTGTAGAGATGTTAGTCTTATACAGACTCAGGTCGGAAAATTTACCAGTAATCCCCAGCGAATGAATAGTTCCGATACTGCATGATTTGAGTGATAGCTTTGTTGAGTTAGTCGAGCCCTCGATACAGCATTGCTTTATCTCGGTAACATTGACATGGTTCAAGTCAATGCGAGTGATATTTTCACCGAAGGTCTCACTGTTGCATGACGTCATGTTAACAGATGCCAAGGCTAGCTTTCTAATCGGCGCTGCAAGCCCTTTGGATGCTATCTCTAAAAGAGATATGCGTTCCATGCTGACAATAGGAGCAAAGACTGACCGATAGCCAAGTCCGTTCCGTTGAATATACAACTCCGCTATAGCCTGCATCGTAATCTTTGTACCGCGATCCCAAGATCCGCTGAGAGCCAGGCCTGTGATGTTGACAGCTCTGATGTTTTCAATCTGGAGGGAGCGCAGCTTAGCAGTTTTCTGCAGTGACAGTCCACCAGATCGCAGCTCCAGACTGTCGATGCGATTGAGCTTCATCGTGTCCAGAGACGTTAAAGCATGCACAGCATTCTCGTGGATAACGAGTTTGGTTGCACCCGAGATGGAAATAGTCAGAGCGGTCTCCGGGATGTCACCCTCGTGCAGGGATATCTGGAACAAAGTAAAAACATGGTTAGTATGTTGTACAAGATGCTTCATACATGCTATGTTTTTCTCCTTATCAGGCTGGTTATTGGTTCAACGTTTTGGGAACGATTCATGTTCCAAAATATAAATTATGTTCTAAAATATAATGATTAATTTTGAAACATGAATTATCGAATCGCTATTTGACTCATGGATAACAATTTTGAAATATTATTCCTTCATACTCAAAGAATCAAAACATATTTAGAACAATACACGTTATAGTCATTATCGAAAAAAAATTAACAACCTTTTCATTCAATCATACTTGTTTCTTAGCTGGTTACGATCTTCTTTCCATGTTATATAAAAAAAGAGTACGATCGGCCTACCCGGCCCGACTCGGCCCGTGGTAACGGTTTTGAGACACTTATATTTGTGCAGCCTCACTTCCGATTGATATCAGTCTCCTTTGCTGAGCAGCCCATCCAGCCTACCTTGTTTGAGACCAATGGCGCCCGTGTGAGCGACTACCACTGCGCATGGCGCGTGACGCGTGAGGGGTGTTGAAAAGTAGTTCCTTGCAAAAGTCAGTGATGGGTTCCTCTGCACGTGCGCATGTGCACACCCCTACTCTATATCTCAGGAATGGCTGAGCCGATTATGTTAAACTTTGGTGTGTGACTAGAGACCTCTCTGATGATACTTTTCCAAAAGTCATAGATGGGGTGCTTTGCACGTGCGCACATGCGCAAGATCACCAATCGCCAGTGTTTTTTGTGTGTGAGAAATTACATACTAAATGGAGTATTCAGATGAAGTTCACCACACAATACGCAGTTCGTTACATCGCCAACTTCGGTACCCTACTAGTTTTATTTATTAACGGTTCCTTTATCAAAGGATGCGATTGTGAATAATTTTGTATTGGAGAGATTTAGACTAAACGATTCCATTTGGACCAAATTTGAATCAATAACCAGTTTTGTCCTAATATGACCTGACTTTGACTTTATATGAAATCAGGTTTTGAAAATGGCTGCTACTATCGAAACATACGTGCAAAATAACACATATACCATACAACCGCCTGACATTTACAGACCTCCTGCCAACAGTTACCCTTGGTGACCTGATTAGAAACCGATTTCCGCATACAATTTCACAATTGATTCGTGTGTCAAATGCATTATAGTTTATACCGCTTAGAGCATTTTGTACGATAACAGACTACATCTTAGGATTTGTAGAAAGTATGCATGCCCCCCACCCCCCCAAAAAAAACTTAACCATTTTAATATTTATCTTTGACCTGACCGTTATCAGATGTATCACCTTACTATTAAATCTCAGATATGCTTTAAATGTTTTTCATTTTTTAGCGTTCGATTGCCGCCATGCACGATTCGGTGCGGTTATTGGTTCGCAAGATAATGAGGATGCCTCCCCCTAAAGCGCGACCGCCGAGCGTTTTGGGCTGAATATCCCAGCGGGGCGCAGGTTAAGTTCCGTTAGTCCGGTGGGAAGGATCAAACCTGCCCCTACCCTACAGCCCTGGCCGTCACCATACCGAGAGAGGTGCTATCGCTGTCTGACGTGTGCGGGACATTCCCTGGCCCGAAACTGACGCTACTCCTTCCCAGGGGGAGCTGCAGACACTGGCAGGAGACATGCCCTGGTCTGTAACTGCCGCTACTCACCAGGGGAAGCTGCGGACACTGGCAGGAGACATGCCCTGGTCTGTAACTGCCGCTACTCACCAGGGGGAGCTGTGGACACTGGCAGGTCACATGCAGGGCGGCGCTGCAGTTGGGCCTGACCTCGCAGCACGCCACATCACAGATGGGCCTCTGTGCGCAGCAGAGCGCGCCCGGCAGCCAGGACAGCAGCGCGCAGACCAGCGCCAGCGCCAGCTGCCCGCTGCTGCCGTCCAGAGTTCCCATCACAGCACGCGGGCTGAGCTAGCTCCTCGGTGGAACTCCCTGCTTCTGTGCAACTGTCGGCTGCTGGGCAGCTGCCGGCTGGGTCTAGTCTCTCTGCGCAGCTGTCGGTTGTATCTAGTCCCTCTGTGCAGCTGTCGGCTGTGTCTAGCCTCTCTGTGCAGCTGTCGGTTGTATCTAGTCCCTCTGTGCAGCTGCCGGGCGCCGGCTGATGTTCGCTGTGAGGCTCAGATCGGTTGGCCGATGACTGCCGAGACAGCAGCTATCGAGCACGACCGCTAAGCCTATCGACGCTATCAGTTCGTCTGCTCTTAGGTAGGACACCAACCGACTTTTGCAGCACCGCCACTATTACTGCTATCTACTATCAATCACCGTTTACAAGGTGCCCTTTTGCAGGATCACGGGCAGGATAGTACTGCTGCCCGTGTATTATTTGCCTATCAGCAGTTGGGAGCTCTGGCTTCGTCTCGAGTTTTGTACCTCATTGAAGTGTGTTTTATATAATATACTAATTGTGTTAAGCACGCACTCATACGTGAATTGACAGTGCATCTTGACTCATGTTGCATTCATCTCGCTTTCCTGCTCCTGCTCAATATCACGCCTTGGAGTGCTCCAATTCGTTGATGATCAAGGCTCGATGGTCATTGGTCAATGATCATGCATCAAATGATCCCTTGGATTTGGGAAGGCATCTAAAAGTGAATAAAGCTCTGGCTTGCTTTCTATTGTCAATTTTCGAAATTCTACGTTTTCGGGTTAGCAGCAGAGTGCGGTGATTTGGTGATTGCTGGAGGGGACACTCCCACGGTCACGTGTATAGCCCTTCATGGAATGAAAATTTCATATGGATATGGAAATGGATGGAAATGGGATAAATTTTGGGGGAATTGATGGAAATGGAATGGATTTGGATTGGAATGACATAGACATCATTTTTTTAGCACTAAAAACAGTTTAAAATCCTGAATTGTATGGAAATTGATGGAAATGAGAGCCCCATTAAATATGAATATGGAACGGAACGGATTTAAATCTGGCTGAATGGGATAGAAAGGGATGGGGGCTGAAAATATGTCTCATGAAGGGCTCTAGTCTACTGACTCTCCGCATATCGAGCGAGGGACGGCTCCCAGCTTCACATTATTCCAATTTCCAAAGGCCGTCGATTCTCGTGGGGATTCCAAGGAATCAGCAGAAAAGTGCATTCTACCGATTCCTGAGGCAGCAAGTTAACTCTGGCATTAATGTATAAGTACATTGGCGAACTGCAGAAGTGCAGTGCACTGTCGAGTGCACTGTGCAGTGCACTGTCATTCATTCAGTTCAGTGTCAATAAGACACTGTACGATACTGCACAGTGCACTGTGCACTGTGCAGAAGCCCGCCAGAACGCGGCCAAAACCTCGACCTCGAACACTATCAGCTCATCATCCTCCAGAACACCCGACTTCGTAACAGAACCTACCAGTACTCAACAGGCATACAACGAGTAAAGATACGATAAAGAAATAACTTCAAAGTTAGCAATTACCAATACGGATACAAACAATAAACAGCTTTCAGTCACGTAGCAAAGGCACTAGCCACTAGGCAGTGCAGTGCAGTGTGACTTGGCGACCGACGTCAATTTTAACACGGATATCTTAGGCCAAGAGCCGTTTATTTTCGGTGTTTTTTTACCAATGACAGCGCAATTGTGACCAACGCTTTTGCCGCATAATTAGCTGTTCGTAAAACTCGCCGCCGCCACCGCCGAGTGCTCAGAGGCCCACGAGTTGATACTGAGGCTCATATAAGTAAGTAGCCCACCTACTGCATGGGGTTTCGAACTGAGATATAGTTTTTTGCCCGTGCTGAGAAGCCCTAGTTTAAGTTATCTTGGCTGAGAAGACTAAAGCCAAATATATGCGACTTTTTGGCGAAAGATTGCGGCGCTGGAAAAGGAGTAGCTAAAACGCCCGAATTTCTTTTCCAGCTCTGTATTTGATCTCCAAAAGTCAAATATAATAATAATCTTGACGTCACGACCTTCTGTCGTCAATTGGCGTAAATTATGACCAGTTTTGAAAATATATGAATTTGCATTAAAAGATAATCAAGTAATGTTCTGAATTATTTTCAAGATAAGCTTTACCTTTGATATGGCGAATGGGATATTATACATACTTGTTAACCCGCCAATCACTGAAGTATTTTTTGCAACGCGAGTCATGGTGGGCAATATATTGGGGGACTCTTGTATCTCTGGAAACATTTGAGATAGCGACCTGATTTAAACGGCATTAGATAACCCTCTAATATCTATCGACAAAAACATTTTTGTTCACCTTCAGATCACGGATGACGTCACAGATCAGGTCAAGTATAAATATATGTTTTTGTTTGTGGTGCAAAGACACGTCGAATGTCGATGGTTTGGCAACCCAACAGCTAAAATACGTGAACTTTTTGTTAAAAATGCTTAGAATTCCCCAACACATCTTTTGCAGACAAAGTTGATCTCAAGTCAAGCAAGGTCAGATCAGGTCACAAGGTCAAATTGATATTTCATTTTTTTCATGTAACAAGGCACATGTTTGTGGGCTGAAATAAGACCTGGAACACGAATACGGGCTTCAAAACATGGCAACAGCCGCTGTCAGCATATCAAGCTGGGTCACGAGGTCAAAAACATTGTATTAGGTCATTAGGTTATTGGCCTTTATTGACTTGTCCTGACCTCATATAGCAGGGCAAGGCCTCAGGATGCAGGCCATGTTTATTTTGGGCGATCAATTTGAGTTCAGCGTCCCCTTTTATCCACAGGAGCTACAAATTATCGATTTCGAGCGTGGTTAAATTTCTGTCATGTCGTCAAAATACTGTTTCCAAATGTACCGTGATGTGGTAATAAGCAGGAAAAGGATTGAAAAATTGGTTGTGATACAATATTTCCATCAATTAACATTCAACATTACTGAGAACTCCGTTATTTTTTATATTTTTTTTTATTCAGGCCACTCCACAACAGGTGATATACCCAATTACAGGGAGTATCGGCGGGTCATTGCGCCGCTGTTAGGC
>JARBER010111041.1:0-42422 GCA_030265075.1 Balanus glandula
ACAGTTTTTTCAAGCAGTTTTGAAACTTCCTAGCTGACCCAGGCAGTTTCGAAACTGCTTGTGTTTGCATACGGCCTTTAACATATACATAAAAACGTGCCGTCATTTTTCGAAATGATCTTCTTTACTTTTCTGGACTATATACAAATACATAAATAGCTTTTAAGTGATTCTAAAGGAAAAACTGATTTCGAAAAATGTATTCGTATTTGCATTTAGCAGGTTCTAAATTGTGATGTTTCTGACAGTAAAAAATCACTGTTTTACATTAGATATCTGATCTGTTATCTGATCTGTTATCTGATCACTTATCTGATCTAGCCATTTATCTGGCCAACCCAAAGCTAACAAGTTGGCCCAAATCCAAAACTGGGATGCCGTTTGATTTCTCTTATAACTGGCAACATTTTCCAGCTTACGATGTCTCTCTCTATCTCTCTCCATCCGGAAGTTATACTAAGAGCTTTGTGTATGTGCTGTAATGCAAAATGTGTGGTAAACATCAGCATTTCTATTGATATCCTTGACCTAGGAGGTTATTTGCTGTACCGAACCTAAAACAGTATATCGCTAGATACAACGGCGATTATTCTGACGGTAAAAAAAATCGTTTTGTAGTCATAAGTTTGGCAACGTCGAACAACTGAGTGAAGCTGCTGTTTTGAGACATCGCCAATCTGAGGTCATTCAGGTGACCTGGAAGGTGAACAAATTACCTGAGACATAACAATTGAATACGATTAGATTTGCCTCGCTGCAGGCAACATGATGTTATTTTCTGCGTTCCTCAACGCTGCTTGGTTCAAAAGCTTTCAGGGGTCTTTTTAGGACCCCCCCCCCCCCGTAGGGCGAAGGTGAGAAATGGTTACCCGTAGGGCGAGGGCAAAATCATACGTTTAACCCTGCGGTGTAGGGATCTCCAGCCGAACGCGCGGCGCAGGGGGGTAAATTTTACCCCCTCGTATCTTCCGAACCATTGACCGCAGCGAGACGCGCAAGCCTGCAATATATAGCCACGGAAAAGTTGTAGAGCCAAAATAATTTGTGTTGACCTGGAGGTCACAGGTCAGGTCAAAGGTCAAATTCTAGTTTCTCGAGTTGACGAACCATGCTTTGCGTTCAAAGTCTTTTACATTGAATTTTATTAACCACAAACCTCTCAAAGGGATGTATTTCATATTTCATATGACCAAAAGTAGAATTAAAGGTCAAGGTCAAGGTCAAGGTCAGGTAACAGATGGTCACCATTTTCAAAATATCAATTAAACTCATGCGGCACATGATTTATGATCAACTTTCCACGTATAATTCGATAAAAGTACTCATTTTTACATTCTGACTTCATTAATTGACCCTCAGGTGAAGTTCAGGTCAAAATCGGGTCATTTGAGGTCAAATTTTAAAATCAGCTGAATTCAATGAAAGTCAGATGTTTCCTGTTTTTGGCTCAAAAGTACAGGACTAGCATTTATTTGTCTGTATCTTTAAAAAAAGCCAAAAAACGCGATTTGAAAACATTTCGTCACGACTACGAGTCTTTTTCACTCAGGGAGCTATAGATCAGTCAAAATCAGAGATATTGCTTTGAAATTTGGCCTGTGCATTTTCCATGTGTAGTGCTCTTACATATATTTCAGTTTTTTAATATCTTGAGAAAAAGCTGCTTTTTGAACATTTTTTTGAAAAAAATTGTTTTTAAAAATTTTTGGGTCAAAAACTCATTTTTTTTTGTTGAAAATCCGAGATGGCCATGTTGTAGAGGATCTTATTTCCTATCTTTTGACGTTTTTGTTTGCAAATTGCGTTTCTCCAAGATTTTCTATGATTTTCAAACATTTACCATTTTTTCATCAAAAGTGGCATGAAATGACGTCATCAAAACGTCATTTAATTCCAAAACTTCTGAATCGATTTTTTCATTTTTTTTGCAAGACGTCAAATTGATACAGAATTAGGTATTGCAAGTTTCATGTTGATATCTTTAACGGTTTTTGAGTTATCAACGAAATCCGGGAGGGGGATAAAATTTACCCCCCCCCTACGCCGCGCGGGTTAAGCAAGCTAAGGCTATGATACAGGTATACATGTGTTCTGCAGGAAACAAGTTTGGTTTGTCATTTGCATCACTGTTGTGGTCAACCTTCCTAAGTCCAGATAAAACATGAATAGCTGACTATTATTGTGACTGACAAATATGTGCAATGCCAGAAGATGACTAAGCACCAGCCATCACTTTTGTAGTAGCTTCTAGAACAATCATTGAATTTCGCATCAACTGAACGTGCCAGCGGAATTTCGTCGGTGAATCAACACGGATGTGTCATGAAGACGTAAAATCCCGATACTATCGTGCAGCGCCCATTGTGCCGCGGAAGGTACACCACCGGATGGGCGCGGATCTGGGCTGACTAACAGCCGTGTCGGGCCGTGGCCTGGTACCGACTCCGGCGCCAGGTGCGGGGTGTTCACATGGATCAGCAGCGGTAGTGGGCAGGCGCACTGCACGAACAGCCGTGTGCAGAGCGGATGACCGGAGTCAATGATGTCATTAGCTCACCATGCCAGCCCCAAAGCCGGTCGTGCTTGTTCGAGTATCTTTTCATGGTATTTCGAGAGGCCACGAGACATGGGCTTTGCGAGGCGTCGGAAGTCCCCGGATGTTGTGTGATGATAATGATGTGCGGTTATATAATATATAAACAGTGATAAAATGGTAATATCTGGTCTGAATTACTTTCAATCTCCACAACATCATAAAGCAGTTCTGCACACGTTATCTAATCGAATAATATTAATAAGTAACTATTTGTGATGCGAAAATGTTTAAACTTAAGATTTTGATGGGATTATGTATGATGTCCTCCCATGATCTTGAGCTGAATGTTTGTCTTATTGTGTTTAAGTTAACTTTATTCGATCATGTAGTGTATACGTTAAATTGTTAGCACCTTGGTCACTGCCGTGACCTTGTGAAAGATTTACGACAGATTGGTGTTGTGTTTAACCTCCGCACCGACGGGGGTCCGAGACAACTTATAACCTACGGGGTGGATAGCCCCCCCCCCCCCCAGAGATTTCAAAACTTACGCATTGTAGCGAGAAGCAGAAAGGGCGTTACAGATGCTATATCCAGTACTAGATAAAATGTAATGTTATTTTGTATCTGGTCAATATTACGACCACCAGAGGTCATCAAAAGTTAAAGTTTCCAGTTCGATGACACTCTTCAAACATCCCTAAACATCTCTATAACTGTTATAGCTAGAAACAAATGGAAAAATATCACCAGCTATTTAAATTTAAAATCACTACATTTCCTTCGATTTGACCTAAATTCATTATTTTAGGCTCCAGAGGGCATGAAAGCAAAACATAAGCTTTCATTGCAAAACAGTTTGTCGCTGCTTACCTTTTGCCTAAAGAAGATAACACAATAGGTACTATTCACGTCATTGCGTGAACCTCGTCAAGGAGCTTCGAATAATATACTTGTTGACCTTGTTTAGTCATCTTCAAAATTTGGCCTCAGGTCACGCCACCTTGACCTGAGGTGAATACCCAAGTAAGTCAAGCTGCATGATAGGAGACTTGTCGTGACGAGACAAATACATTGCTGTCAGTTTTACTTCTCTATCTTCATTATGTCGCGAGTTGTTAACAAAAAAGTGACAGTGGCCTCAGATGACCTCAAATGGGTCCATAGGGATCACTCGAAATTTGCACTTGCATCATCAATAATGTCTTATATAATAACATATAGTTCAAAGTAATTGGACTGATATCCTCGAAATAGGAAGCTTCTAATTGTATCCGTTGACATAATGAGGATTTCACGAAATTGACATGACCTTAGGGCACCAAAAGCAAAATTTCGAGATAAAACATTTGTAGAAACTGATGGCCTCACACAATCCTGAAAGTTGTATATTGATTCTTCATATTATGTCGCTATGGCATGATCAAACATTCGAAAACGTAACTTGAGCTGATGTCAGTTAATGTGACTTTACGATGATCTTAAAAGTTAAGAGATCAAAATTTGCTGAAAGTGTGTAAAGCAGTTTAATAAACAGCTATGAAAAATTTGGCGACGCTACGCGCCGACATTTTTTTCTATCTACGAAAAACCTCCGAGAGGCGGTCCCCCTCCGTCGGTGGATGGGTTAAAGGGATGATAACACTTCCGCCAATTGGTTAGATCGGCTAAACTACTCCATCACTAAGTAACATACTGTATCCAAAATACCATTGAAGTTGGATCTGTTTGACTTGATATTACAAGTCTTGCATAATATTAGCTGAGGTGAATTTCTTCATGTTCGCGGCAGATCCTATCGGTAATAAGCTAGCACTACCTAATGGTGAAGCCTTTATGTTCCCGGCAGATTCTACCCGTAATAAGCTAACGTTAGCTGAGAGTGAAGTCCTTATGCTCCTGGTAGATACTACGATTAATAAGCTAATATTAGCTGAGGATGAGGCCTTTATGTTTCTGGAAGATACTACCTACACGTAATTAAATAGCCTAAGCTGACGGCGAGGACTTAATGATGCAGATGGATAATAAAGTCCTACAAATTATTTGAGTTAGTTCAAATGTTGTCAGACATTATGTTGATACATGTAGCCGTATCCCTGAACGGATGAAAAGTATAATACGATTTACGAATATATTGGGGGAGGCTTTCCTCTTCAGATATCGACTCCCTTAAACCCGCGCGGCGTAGGGGTCTCCAGCCGAACGCGCGGCGTAGGGGGGTAAATTTTACCCCCCTAGTATCTTCCGAACCATAAACCGCAGCGAGACGCACAAGCCGGCAATCGATAGCCACGGAAAATTTGTCGAGCAAAAATAATTTGTGTTGACATGGAGTTCACATGTGACGTCACAGGTCAGGTCAAAGGTGAAATTATAGCTTCTCGAGTTGACGAGCCATGCTTTGCGGTCAAAGTCTATTATATTGAATTTGTTTAACCACAACCCTTTAAAAGGTATGTATTTCATATTTCATATGACCAAAAGTAGAATTGAAGGTCAAGGTCAAGGTCAAGGTCAGGTCACAGAAGGTCATTATTTTCAAAATATCAATGAAACTCATGCGGCACATGTTATATGATCCATTTTACACGTCGAATGCAATAAAAGTACTTATTTTTACATTCTGGCCTCATTAAATGACCCTTAGGTAAAATTCAGGTCAAAATCGGGTCATTTGAGGTCAAATTTTGAAATCAGCTAAATTCAATAAAACTTAGATGTGTCTAGACTGTTTTTGCCTCAAAAACACAGTACTAGCATTTTTTGTCGGTATCTTTTAAAAAAAGCCAAATAACGTGATTTGAAAAAAAAAATACGTCACTACTCTTTTTCACTCAGGGAGCTATAGCTCAGTCAAAATCAGAGATATTGCTTTGACATTTGGTTTGTGCATTATCCATGCGTAGTTCTCTTACATATTTTCCGGTTTTTGTAATATCTTAAGAAAAAATTGATTTTTGGAAAACTTTTTTGAATAAAATTGTTTTTTGAAATTTTAGGGGTCAAAAGCTCAAAATTTTGAAAATCCAAGATAGTTATAATGTAGAAAAACTTATTTCCTATATTGTGGCGTTTTAGGTTTGCAAATTGCGTTTTCCCACGATTTTCTATGATTTTTCAAACATTTACCATTTTTTCATTTAAAGTGGTATGACATGAAGTCATCAAAACGTCATTTTTTTCCAAATTTCTCAATCGATTTTTTAAAAATTTTGTACAAGACGTCAAATTGATGCAAGATAAGCTATAGCAACTTTCATGCTGATATCTTGAATAGTTTTTGAGTTATCGACGAAATCCGCGAGGGGGGGGTAAAATTACGTGATTTACGTGGCCTTCCCCTCCTACGCCGCGCGGGTTAAAGCTTGAATCATGAAATTTATCGAATAGTTATGGTCTATAAATAACTCCATTTTGTAAAAGTTTCATAAACTTTGGTTAATACATTCAAGGTAAAATGTCAGCATCAATGGTGAAAATCTCTAACATATGGAAAACTTCAGGAAACGTTGCCATCGTCTCGAGAGCTAAGGGACATAGGAGGAATCTGAAAAAGTAATTTAAAAAAGTTTTAATTGTTTTTCACTAACATTTGATCAAAATTGACTTAAGTTAATAGTTTAGGCTTCAGAGGTCATCGAATGTAAGCGAACCCGTTCTTTTTTGCAAAAGTTGTGTCGTCAATAACTTGTTACATTTTAATATTAGACTATTACTTTTAGTACCATCGTGTTTATCCCGTCAAGGCAGCTTTATAAAAACAAGTTTTGGCCCATTTGGCAAATTTTACAAAGTTGACCCTGGGTCAAGGTCAAGATCAAGGTGACCAAAGTTGATCAAAGTGCATATTCAAAGATACGAATCGATGAAGCAAACACGTGTGCACCGAGTTGCGCGTCTCTACGGTAATTCTGTCACGAGTTATTCTTAAAAAATGTTTGTGACCTTTGGTGACCTTGAATGGCCTTCCAAAAGGTCACTGACAAAAACAATGCACCTGGGTAATCGTAAAAACGAGGCTTAAGATGACATGATACTGAAATAATTGGATTGATATAATGTGCTTTAGACTGATTTTGAGTTTTCAACGTGTGTTTATAATGGAAGCTGGAAGGTCACGCAAATGACCTGACCTTAGGTCATTACATACTTAGATATCGACTTTTAGGTAACCAATCTTTTACATATATTCTGGTTGAATTTGAAATAAAAAAGTTATATCATCTAAAAAAAGTATTATTTAAATCATTTAATGTCAATCATTTGTAAGATCAAACAAGATCACGACGGTCAAATTTGGGCCAAATTTCAGCTTTTTTATTTGATCACTGTGACGCCACAGTTCCCCAAAAAGGTGTCCTGAGTTGTGTTCGTTGATTATAATTGACGTTAACTACAGAATAACGTTTTAATTATCAGCTTCTGACTGTTTGTTCCGAAGAATCGCTATGCAGATCTTGATTCTTACCACCATCTTCGAATAAAAATCCATATAGCTTAAAAATTAACCGACAGTTTTTTTCTAATCTGTGGCGTCAAACGTTCTGCTGTTGTTTTGGTAACAATGTCATACAAGCACCATTGCCATGTACCGCTTCGCTTTTTATATATTTTATAAAAACATGTGGGGGTACAAAAGTGGAGTCAGAGGAGTCCAGTGCGCGTGTTAACCATGCGAACAAGTTTTTGGAAAACATAGCCCAACATTAAAAGAAAATAGTCCAAACCTTTTGAATGTACTGATTAGGGATGTCAGAAACCGCGCTAAGCAGAGCTTGTAGCGCAGGTCCTGACCTCTACCAACCGATCGGGAAATTTCATGTAGTCGGCAGAATTTATAAACGAAAGTTTTACGTGTCCTCATAGCCGGACGCGGTCCGCCCCGCTCATAAACGTCAACTGACCTTCAGTGCGACCGCTGCCACCGACCGCAGGCAATCCCAGTATTGAGCAAATAGCGAGCGCCGAGGCAATTCGAACCCGGGCTCTCACTACCGGATGGGTCAGAAGCCAGGCGCTATCCCAACTGAGCTACCGTGGTGGGCTAACAGCCTAACATGCTTCTAAAACGGTCCTGGACCCCTTCCTAAATCATTTTTTAAACGTACCATTCGATGCGCAAAGTAATGTTGAGAAAAGTCGCCAAGTTTCCCGATCCTAGATTGGTTACCTACTAAATTAGCTGTACAGGAAAAACATCCAGCAGGGTCGCCTTAGTCCCCCCCCCCCACCCCCCCACTACACGAATATGGTTAATATATTGTATACTGCTCCTTCACTTTATTGCTGCTCTCAGAATACCCAAGCTATTTAGATGCCTACACCTCGAATGACCCCGTTTAGCGACTGCCTGAAGAGCCGCAATCCTTTCACGAATCTTTCGTTGCTTGATAGATTTCCCCTCATTCTTGTGATTCAGCCATTCTTTTACTGCCATGTTTATGCCTTTCCACTCGAAACATTATGTTCATGTATTTTCGCAACTACATACTCATACACTCATAAAATATTATTTCGCGCATCATATTCACAATTTAATCCCACCACCTACTGGAAGTTACTGGTACGGCGCTGACGAAACCTTTGTTGACCCCAATCATCGCATTCTACCTGCACAGGTCAAGCATACCGTACAGCGTTGCTTTTTCAGCACTAATCATGCTAGAGCACAAACTTAGTTTGGCACAATCACAATATCTTCATACCAGCGGGCACACGCACACGTAGCACCGTTCGCTCACGAACAAAACAACACAGGTGACTCCGGGCTATGTACAAAACGACGAATATCACTCTACGTACAAGTCTGCAGCTAAACACCGTTCGATTCACTGAAGAGAAGAGGCATAACTCTTGAGCAAGTCTTTCACGGGCACACGATCGGCTGGGTGTCGCCGGCCCGCGGGGACGCCGCGAGTCGCGTCGTCGGCACTCGACACGGAATAACGAATAACAACTTAAAGCGAACGGGAGTGGCGGCTCCCTCCCTGTTTGATCTGTCCTGGCGCCGGGCCGGAGACAGTGTTCTGGCCCAGGCCATGCTCTCCCTCCGCCCTCGGTCCCTGCCCTCCCTGCGTCCGCCGACTGGCCACCGCGCCACGCACACCAATAAATAGTTCAGTCTGTGTCCGCCAGGTGTCGGCAGGTGGGCCGGCAGGGGGCGCTGGCGGCGGCGGCGGCACCGCTGCCTTCACCGGAGGCCTCGCCGACTGCCTGCTAGGGAGACGGGCCGCGAGCCGCCCCGTCCGCTCCTGTGGATCTGAGGAAAGTCCTCCGCCATGCTGAATTCGGACAGTGCGTCCGAATCCTGCGACACAGACAGAGGGGGCACCGGTCAGACAGTCAGCAGACAGACAGTCAGACAGTTAGCAGACAGACAGTCAGAGAGACAGCAGACAAGCAGTCAGACAGTCAGCAGGCAGACGGTCACCGGACGACGGTAGTACTCCTGGAAAGTCGCATCACCCCTGACTCATAGCCCCTTTTATCGTCAGCATATGAATCATCACCGGAACAATGAGCTTGTATATTGATTGACACGAAAATGTTGCCAACTCGAGGAAGCAAACAATCGTGACTACTTAAATTCAACATCCATTACTCAGGCGATTAGACACCGAGTCACTCAGATACAAAATGAGTCTTGCCTCTCTTTTGACCTTGCGCATGGTGTTGTCAGTGTTTTGGACGTACCGCAACAACAGCGTCAAGAACAACAACAACAACAACAACAACAACAACAACAACAACAACAACAACAACAACAACAACAACTACAACATCAAAACCAATAACAACAACAGCTGCAGCAGCAGCAGCAGCAGCAGCAAAAGAAACAACAACAGTAACAGCAGAGCAACGTACCAGCTGTGGCCGGAAGAGCTGGGTTTCCGGCATGACGAATGTTGACGCCGCGTCCCGCTCGGCCATAGTGTGATGGTCCTGAAAAGTCAGACGCTCAGTCACCACTGGGCACGTGACAATCAAACAGCGCACACGTCTCTTCCGTGGACTAGCGCCTCTCGCCACCTCCATAGAACCGGCTTAACGCCATTCAAGCGCAGCAGAAAGAACAATAAAGAGGAAAACCGTGTACTTGTCATGCGAGAATGTACAACTAACCAATTCACATTCTCCGAGAAAGCTCAGATAAAGCAAAGTCATTCAAAGTTACACATATCTTCACGATAGACAAAACTTGTAACCGCCGGGGAAGTTGGGCACGTTCTCTAATGTTGCGGTGAGTTAAACTGACCACCTCGCGTGACAGGCCCGCGTCAGCGCTGCCCGCTTGTCTGCGTGTCTGCGGCGGGTTAACGTACGTATGTGAGCATCTGCGAGCTGCCGCGGCGGGTTAACGTACGTATGTGAGCATCTGCGAGCTACCGGCCAGCGGCGGGTTAACGTACGTATGTGAGCATCTGCGAGCTGCCGCGGCGGGTTAACGTACGTATGTGAGCATCTGTGAGCTGCCCGCCAGTGAGCTGCGCCGACTCCGCTGCGTGCCGCCGCTGAAACCTCGCATACTCCTCACGCTCGGACGGATGGTCGTCTCGTCAAACGAGCGCGCCTCCGACATGGTCCTGAAAAGGCCAGCGGTGCGTCCGGTCAGAACTAGGCGCTGTGGTTATAAAGAGGGACTGTATAGCAGCATCAGAAGTGGGCTGATTTTTGGAAACGGTTAACTGGTTCCGCACGGGTCACAAATGTCGTAGTGAAAATGTATTTCAGATACCTACTTGTCAGCGCATATTTGAAAGATAAATATTTTCGGTATGCTTCACAGAGTACCTACAGATACGTCCTGTAGCCTTTCTCATAAAGTTTTTTTTACAACGGTGGTACGGTTGTATGATGTAGATTTGATTTTTCAACTGCATTTTAATGAGTGATATACGCGTCCTATTCGGTGAACGGTTTGCGGTCGACCACGACCGGCTCGCACAGTTGACCGCTCAACGTACACCGACTATAGGACGCACGTATCACTTATTAAAATACAGTTGAAAAATCGAATATATAACACACAACCTACAACTGTTGTAAAAATGGCTTTATGAAAAATGCTACTGGTGTCATCATGTGATGATTTGGTACACATACACATTCAAACTATCTTTAAATATAAAAGAAGAAAAGAACAGTATATCCACCTGCCACGGTGGCTCAGACCCGATTACACCACCCATACGACAATACAACCGCCCCTATAACCGCTCAGACGGACTTCTCGCTACAGTGCTGCCCTCACCGGACGGACCTCTATACACAGTGCTGCCCCCTGCCCCACAATCAGCACTGACCTCTCCCTGAAGAAGGCGTGTCCGCCATAGTCGGCGTACCCGGAGACCGACTCCGCCCGCAGGCTGAGGCTGTCGGAGCTGCGGCTGCGGCCGGTCGGGTGGTGGCTGACCGCCTGCTCCCGCTGGCCGCGCCGGCCGCCGCTGACGCTCCGCGAGGTCCGCTGCGACTGAGAGGTGAACGTGCCGGACCGGGGCCGCGTCCGGCCGCGGCCGCCCGGCTCCAGGACGCCCATCAGCCGCGACTGGTTGGCCCGGAGGTCGGCCGCTCCGTCGGCGCCGACCCTGATGGCGGAGGAGGCGGCGCTGGCGGGCCGCGGCTGCGGGTGCCGGTGTTTGGCCCGCGGGATGAACACGGCCGGTCGCACGGCCGTGCTCGCCAGGCTGCGCTCCTCCTGGAAGCTGGCGTTGGTGCGGCCCGACTTGCGGCTGCGGCCCGCCGCGGAGGCGGGCGGCAGCGGAGCGGCCCGCTTCCCGCCAGGTGGCGCTCCCAGCTGTGAGGCACACATGGGATGGGAACCGTCACCGATAGATCGTTACCAGGTAATACACCAGCAGTACCATACCTTAGTCTCCAAACATTCATACAATTTAACATTCTATTGAATTTAGTATCTAAGAGAGCAGACCTTGTAGGTACTTTTGCCTTTACAGCTTCCGCATGGCGCTAGACTCGCACCACTGCACCACCGACTCGTATGCGCCGTAGTTGACGTACCATCCGCGGCGGGTTGTTGGCGCTAGTGTCGCTGCTGCTGTCCAGCATGGCTCTCCGCTCTATGACAGGATTACCGAGGCTGGCTCCACGGTGTCGCAGGAAGCCGGCGGGTCCGGTGAAAACTGCAGCAGACGGGGCACCGTCAGCACCGGCGCGAAAAACAAAACACACACTCAGTCAGAGAACAAGGCGGGCTTGTGAATGGCAATCATCCGTTTTGATGCATTAGATTAACCATCAGCTATGCCCATCAAAGTTTCTTGGACACGATATTTTGAAGGTAATGCTCGGTTTTGGTGAGCAATGAACCAGTTAACTATCTCATTTCCAATCGCCTACAAAAATGAATCATTCCAGAAAGCATCAGTCTCGTACAGAGCACGTTGCGTCGCGTGGTGACCTGGGGCAGACACATGCTCCCAGACCGCAGCAGCATGCTGCCCCCGTCCCTGCTGTAGTCGGTAGACTCCACTGTACCGTGCCGCAGCAGCGCTGCACCCCATTCCCTCCCTCCCCACGTACCGAGCGGCGGCGCCACGTGACCGCGGCTGCGGCGGCGGCAGCAGAGGAAGCAGCAGGCGCACAGCATCAGAGCCAGCACAGCGCCCACGGTGACCAGCGCGATCAGCAGCACGCGCAGGTTGATCTGACAGCGCGCGCCGGCGTACCAGCGGTGGCAGCGGCAGCCGGTGCTGCCGTCGTCCTGCGTGTAGCACTCGCCGCTGTAGCTGCACTCCTGACAGCCGGCCGACTCGGCTGATACAGCGGGGGGAGGGGAGCGAGGGGTTAGTCAGCAGGCAGGCAGAACGGTCTGTCTAAGGCTGGATCAGCGGGACCGGTTAGATATGAGGAGGGATCGGCGGCAAGAAAACGCAAACTTGCACGTGATTACACGAGTTGTCATATAAAATATATGCATATATGCTACGTACAGCAAGTTTTGTTTGCGATAAAATACAATTATCTGTTAGATATAAACAATTGGCTGGATATACAAATTAAAAGCCTTTTGACCAAAGCATTTTCAATGAGTTATCTCGGTCGGGAGTGAGGTGAGTGAGTCGTGAGTGGCGTCTGAGGGAGTCAACTCACTGGAGCAGGCGCGGCCGGGCGAGTCGTTGATGTTGAGGTCGACCATGCCGTCCTTGCAGCTGCAGGTGAACGTGCCGGCAAGGTTGTAGCAGTAGGCGCGCTCGTGGCAGTCGTTATAGTCGCTGTCCTGACACTCGTCAAAGTCTGCAGGTGCCAAACAACGCGTGATAACTCGACACAAACTAAAATAAAATAACGAAATCTTAGATCGTCACTATTTGAGCAGTGTGGAGTCATGCCTGGCAATCTGAGACATGTTTATCACTGCCAAGTTGAGGCTAACGACGGAGGTTATTGCTATTGAGACCTTACAACTCATCTACCACAGCTCAGTCTCTCACCGAGAGCGTTGATGGCGTCGCTGTGACGCGACACGATGACCTGCTGTCCACCCAGCGAGTAGTTGGTGCTGCGGAGAGCTTCTGCCACTGTCTGCCGAAGCGAGCTGCGGTCCAGGCTCTCACTCTCCCGCTCAGAAACCTGCAGTGGATGACATACCAGGTCAGGTAAGCAGTCAGCCGGCAGCAGCTCTGACTCAGACCGGCAGCAATGGTCGGTGAAAAGTCAAATAAAAGCTCACATCAGTCGACAATTCAGATCACCTTACGTCAGCTCTGAAGTATGAAGTAACAGCGTTAGCCTTCTGCCATGTAAGCTTCATGGCCTAAGAAAACACGATACTCATAAACGTCCAATCATCATCGCCATCATCGGGGATTTCACAACAGTCTCACGTTTCAGAACAGCATTCCGCTCGCTTAGAAAGCGTTTAACGTTTAGTGGAATGCCCCACTATCGATTCAGAAGCAATGCAGTTCACAGTCTAAGAGAGGCATTGCCCAACTTCGGCTGAAAAACACGGTTTGGGAACAAAACCCATACGTCAACGGTCTAACAATGCACTTCATTTTAAGCGATTTATGTGGGAAACGATCCCGCCGGCACGGCAGAGACAGCTAGAGAAAGATTGTATAATGTTCACACAGCTGCTCAGCTGTTCACACAATTCAAAGGTGAAGCAACATTGGGTCGTTCTCAGCCTTGCCTGCACAGTGCACAACGCACAGTGCAGTGACAGGGAATCGATCTCCTCTCCCCCCAGTCTCCATTCGTCCCCTACCTGTACCAACAAATCTGGCAACACACCGTTGAGATAGGGCCCGTGCCGTGTTGCTCACCTGTATCATCAGCTCTGCCAGGAGACCGTCCCGGCTGGGCGGGGGTCGGGTGCGAGGCCGGCCTGGCGGACCTCCCGCCGTCGTCTCCCTGAAGCCCATCAGCCGGGCGGTGTGCAGCCGGTCGGCCAGCTCTGTGCCCGCCAGCGCCTCCTGCACGCCCCGCTCCGTCAGCTGCGACAGCTGGCCGTACTCGGTCGACTGACGATCAGCGAACTGCGGCCGGAACGACAGCGGAATGTCGTTGACGCGGTCCAGCAGCACGTGCAGACGGTATGTCAGAGTCGCTGCAACGAGACAGACGGTACGTCAGATTCGCTGCAACGGGACAGACGGTACGTCAGAGTCGCTGCAACGGGACAGACGGTATGTCAGATTCGCTGCAACGGGACAGACGGTACGTCAGAGTCGCTGCAACGGGACAGACGGTATGTCAGAGTCGCTGCAACGGGACAAACGGTATGTCAGAGTCGCTGCCACGGGACAGCGGAAGGTCAGGCGGCGTCTGGCGGTCACGGAACCGGCAGTGAGAGCAGACAAAATCGTTAATTAAGTTCCAGATTTAATAGCATTACTGACACCTGTACGCAGCGTATGTCAACTCACGTTCGCACGGGTCCTCCTCCCGAGCTCTGGCGAAGCCGGGTTTGCAGGCGCAGCGATGTACGCCGCCGACGGCTCGGCACGTCTCGGAGATGGCCTCGAGGCAGGGCCGCTGGCAGCGCGTGGCCACCGCCTCAGCCTGCTCCACCACCAGGTGCTGGCCGCCGCCGGGGCTGATGATGACACGGTTCACCTCGGTATCGTCCGAGTAGCCCTGCTGCGCGCCGCCGAGGTCGATCGCGTCAGGCGCCAACACGCCGGCGATCGAGATCCGGTCCCTCTGCCGCTCCCGTTCTGACTCCCGCTCCCGCTCTGACTCCCGCTCCCGCTCCCGCTCCCGCTCCCGCTCCCGCTCCCGCTCCTGCTCCGGGCGCCGGGAGGGCGGTCGGGTCGGAGGCGGTGCCGGCGGTGACGGGGACGGCTGCCGGGCCGGGGCGGTGGCGGTGGCTGCGGTGGCCAGCGGCTGCACGCGGGTCCGGGTGGCCGTGTTCAGAGTGTGCACCTGGGTGGAAGTGCCGATCACGGTGGAGACGATGGTGATCGGAGGCAGCGTGCTGGTGATCACCTTGGTGCTGGTCACCACTGTGCTGCCCTGGGAACAGAGAGAAGACATTGTCAGAATACGAAATTGTTAGCAGCGTTTGTACATTGACGACAGAGCGCATACCACTTCGATATCAATAAAAAATGAAAATGACCAACAGATAGGATAACAACATTTTTGTATTCATATTCGCAGTCACAACTAACGAATACTACCATCAAGCACTTGGATTATATGTATATACGAGAACTGCATATGGGAACAAGCCCCATTGCTCGGATCACTTTTCCGAAAACAACCTTTGAATCGTTCTCAGCTCTGAACTAAGTTCAACACGGTGCGGTGCCGAGCTCACCTCGAACCTGATGTCGGTCTTGGTGGCGGTGACGGTGCGGGTGAACTGCTCGGTCCTGGTGATGTACTGCGTGACGGGCTGGCGGCCGGGGCCGTGCACGATCTCGGTGATGTCGTGCACGCTGTCCGCGGGCAGCGGCTGCCGCGTGAACAGGCCGCCGAACACGGTGGACTCGCCGCGGATCACCGTCTCAGTGCTGTGGCGCCGGCTCGTCGTCCGGGAGTCCGGCCTCAGGGTCCGCACGTCCGGGCCCAGGATCGCCGTCGACGAGCCGACATGCACGGACGCTCCGCCGCCGCCGAAGGAGGAGGTGGAGGAGGCGGAGGGGAAGGAGGGGAAGGAGTAGGAGGAGGAGGAGGAGTAGGAGGAGGAGGAGGAGGAGGCAGCGGCGGCGCTGCTGAGCGATGCCAGCAGCGTCTGTCGGATCCTGTCGGCCAGCCGGACCGGCTGACGGCTGGGGGTGAGTGTCGGCGTGCGGGAGGTGGAGCGTGGTCCCGGAGTCGACTCGAAGCTGGACGTGACGATGAAGTTGATCTTGTCGTTCTCCTCGTCTCCGGAGATGTGTCCGGAGGTGTGCTGCGGTTGGCGGGCGGTTTGGCCCCGCTCGGTGGACGGAGACAGCTCCAGGTCCACCTCAGACAGGCGGGGAGGCTCCGGGGAGCGGTCCTCGCTCGTGTCTGGCGCAGCCGCCACCGCTTCCTCCGTCGTCACGCTGATGACTGAGTCCGTGGACTCAGCGGGTCTGATGATGCCACCAACCGGCCGAACGCGGTTCGAGTCTCGAGAGGGGATCACAACCGAAACTGGGACAGGAACCTGACCGGAAACCTGGCCAGGAGCCTGCGCCGGAGCCGGAGCCGGGGAGGACGGTCTGACAGCCGGCGGTCCGCGCGTGAACTGCGGCACCGGCGCCGGAGCGGTCGGTCGCGGCCGGACCGGCGGTGGCGGTGGCCGCCGCGGCCTGTCCGTGTTGGGCGGGAACCGAATCACCGCCGGACGAGTCGTGATGGGCACTACGTCGGCGAACACGTTCGTGCCGACGATCCTGTTGTCCCCCTCCAGCGAGGCGATGGTGTGCAGGGTGGAGGTGGTCTGCGCCGGCCACGGGAGCCGTTCGGGTGGCGGCGGCAGCGCGGGTCGGACCAGCGGACGTCGTCGGTCAGAGTCTGGCCGGAAACTGCCCTCAGAGCTGTCAAAGAACGTCAGCTGACCGGATCCGAAGGGACCCTGCACGCTGGCCGCAGTATCCTGGTCGTCGAAGCTCTGCTGGTCAGCGAAACTGTCTCCGTAAAACTCCTGCTGGCCGCTGAAGCCCTGGCCAGTCAGCTCGTTGCCGAACTCCGCCTCGACGTAGGCGGGTGGCGTCTCGGGCCGTGGCCGGTCCACCCGCCGGTTGGTGTCAAACTCGGACTCGAGGGTCGCCCCGACCACCACGACTGGCTGCGGCTGGACTGCGGAGACCGGAGGCCAGCCGCCCGCCGCCGTCGGCCGCACGAACTGCGTCTCGGCGCCGGTGGTGATGGAGACGTGGACCCGAGTGGACGTGGCGGGGCCGAGCCCTGGGAACGGCGCCGGCCGCCGGCCGCCCTGCTGGAGATGGAACTGGAACGGCTGTCCGGGCCGGTTCTCCACTCGCTCCAGCTGCAGGAAGCTCTGCTCCGGCTGACGGCCGTTCGGGAATACTGCAAAGAAGCCGTTTGGCCGCTGCTGCTGCTGTTGCTGTTGCTGCTGCTGGTGCTGCTGCTGCTTCTGCTGCTGCTGCTGCTGCTGCTGCTGGCGGCGGTTGGGCGGCGGCGGAGGTCGCAGGGGCCGCCGTAGCGGGCGGCGGGGACGGTCCTGCCTGCGGGACGGCGCTCCGGACCGCTGGGGCGTCTGAAGTCCGCCCGGTCTCCGACCCGGCACTCCTCTGATGGGGATCACCTGTCCGTCCGGCCCGCGGACGGCCAGCACCGGGCCGCTGGGTCCGCTGAAGCCGCCCGGTCTGCCTGGGAGCGCGGTGTTGAGCTGCTGCTGCCGGCGCAGACTGTTGGCCACGCCTCCCACCGGGATGAACGCCGGGTTCCTCTGCTGCACCTGGACGGCGGGCGGCGGCACTCCGGCCGTGCCATCCCGCCGCACGGCCAGCGGCAGCACGTTCCGGAACAGACCGGCCGCTGTGTCGACCATCGACCCGATGTTGAGGCCGCTCAGCCCGGCGGCGCCGAGCCCGCTCAGACCCAGGAGGCTCCCGGCCAGGTTCCCGAGCGCCTCCGCTGGCGGCTGGGTGGAGCTGGTGCTGCCTGGCGCCGGGGTGGTGCTGGTGACGGTGGTGCTGGTGCTGGTGTCGGGAATGGCCGTCAGCGGCGAGGCAGCGGGGGAGGACGCGGCGGCGGCTGGGCGCGTGGTGTCCTGGGTGGTGGGCGCTGCGGTCGTCTGACCGGTGGGGGGAGTGGCCTCTGCGGTGGAGGGCTCCGATGTCGTTGGGGACGTGCTGTCGGCACTATCTGTCACGGGCTGAGCCGGCACGGGAACCGGGGACTGGGCCGGGACGGGAGCCGGGGACTGGGCCGGGACGGGAGCCGGGGACTGGGCCGGGGCCGGGGCCGGGGCCGGGGCCGGGACCGAGGACTCGACCGCGGTCCCCGGCTCGGCCACCAGGAGCCCGCTCTGCGCCTGTCCGGCCCCCGCACCAGCAGAGTCCAACTCCACCAGCAGCGTCGCGCTCGGCTCGGCGGCGGTGACCTGGCTCGGCGTCGTCTCCGCCTCGGCGAGCTCCACCGTCTGGGCCGCAGCCGGGCCGAGCGACGGCTTTCGCGTCACAGACGCCGCCGCCGCCGCCGCCGCCGCCGCCGGGCGCGTCAGCGATCCACGCAGTGAGCTGAGGTGTGACGCCGCCAGCCGCGTGGTCACCTTCTCCGTTTGGACCCGCGACGTCACCTCGGTCCGGGTGCGCACCACGGTGGCGCTGCCCTCCAGCAGGGTGGTGTAGAACGTGCTGGTCGTGTAGTACGTCTTGGTGGCCACCACGTGAATCTCATCCTGCTCGCCAACCTGGAGACTGGGGTCGACTGCCGGCGGCGGGCGGACGGGCGGTCGGCCAGATGGCGCTGCGGTCGCCTGGATCGGCGGTCGCACGGCGGAGGGCCGCACGCCGGGCCGGGCCGAGAGCGCCGGCTCCACCTCCAGCTGGGTGAGGACGCTGGTGCTGCGACTGCGCAGCACCCGCGTGCCCGAGATGAAGGCGGTGTCGAACAGCGTCACCGTCGACAGGTAGGTCTTGGTGACGCGCGGCGGTGCGGCGGCGGCGGTGAGCGGCGCGACCGGCGCCTCCGTCACCACCACCCGCGTGACCACCTCCTGCGAGGAGGTCACCTGCTCCTGGACACCGCGCGTCGTGGTGGTGAAGTAGGTGAAGGTGGTGAGGTAGGTGGACGTCTCGAAGCGGGTGGACGGCGCGCGCGTGGCGGCGGCGGCCGGCAGCGTCAGCACGTTGGAGACGGTCTCCCGGGAGGTGATGACCTCCGAGCTGGTGCCCTTGCGCACCAGGTATGTGAACGTGGTGAAGTAGGTCTGCGTGCGGTAGAAGCGCTTGTCGAAGCCGTCCGTGCCGCGAGTCCCCAGCTGAAACGAAACAAAGCGATGGGGGTGAACACTTCTGCGATCATACCACGGTACTGGTATGGTGTAAGCTGCTGCCTGTTCCTTGTGGACCGACAAGGGAGCGCTTATATAAATACAAAGAGATAAGTGAAAAACTGTCCCTTAACGTTAATTATTCTAACCGTCTATCTGTTATGAGATGCCGGCAAGAACAGCGTCATTTATATGTGTACGAAATACCGAAAAACCCATTACATACCCACACGTCTTCCGGCAGTGCCGTTGATAGGATGTGAAATCGAGGTGCAACCAATGATGGATGCATGCAACAGAGGCTACTATTGTCATGTATATGAGAGTGTAGTTGATGCACTTACATCCATGTGCAATACATGCGTGTACTGTGTCTGTGCTTGTGTGTATGTAGATACTTTCGATAGTGCATATCTTCCTGATACTATAAAACTAACTAGTGTAAATACAACACTTTTACGAATGGTGTATATCGTGCGAACAGTATTGTAACATAGTATGTCCTGGTGTATCTAATTGAAAAATTACATTTGAAAGCCCGACATCAGGTAAAATTGCAAAGCTTATGCATGAGTGGGGTAATTGAGCATTACAACTAGCTCAAAGGTTTTTATTGCACGGTATTTTTATCACATGATCTGAGAAACAAGCTAGGCTTTCAACTCTGTAGTTCATAACGTGAATCTAGGCAACTTAAATAGGATAACAATTATTATCGTTAAAGTTTCTACTTTTCCGGTAGTGTTCATCTGTTTCATCTTTACTGTTTTCCGCCGACTAGTGGTTTAATGTTAAGCCTATATAGTACCAATTTGTTTTGCTACGATGTAGAGCTGAGCGCCGTTGCAGAATCCGGTTTGATTTGGTATTCAGCCGGTGGCACTTAACCGAGTTTGCCGGTCAGTATAGAGAGGGGCTTTAAATAAGCGTGTTATAAATTAGCTGTGTGACAAAGACCGGTTATTGGTGTCTTCCACTTGCTTTGAAGCTGCAGGAGAGAGGAGAAAATTTACGGGTTGTGGACCAGGCAGTTCATTATACAGAGCAGCGACGGGTGTGGAAATGTACGTTTGTTCACATAACACTTAGCCATATAGCATATGCATTGCCGTCGACGTTGATGATTTGAACACTTGTCGATCCTAGATGCGTTCACTGTTCTCACAGTTTATACAGATCGATGCTTGAGTTCCCGATAGGCGCTAGTATACAGTCAGGCACGAGGCCTGATTTGATTTAAATATCTTACGCACAGCTCAAGCTGATAGTTGGACCACCGCAGCTGGCTTTCACCTGTTTGCATATGGCCTGATGTGATCTGACAAGTTATCTTTTCCTGTCAGAAGTCGAAGTGCAGCACTGGTTTTTGTTCTGTAGGTACCAGATATCTCGAGATTTGAGTGAGTCCAAGCTGTGCACCAAACAGGGTATTTGAAGAGCAGTTAAAACATTTTTACTCATCAGCAAGTACTTTTAAGCTCATATTTTTGTTTGTGTAACTTGCTTAACACTCAGTATATCTAACTATACATTTGTTTCATACATTGTATTTCTGGTAAGGTACCAATAGGGTTATGAAGCGAAAAGCAGCGTAACTGGTGCCAATTTACACGATCCACTGTCTCTCGTAACGACTTCAGCTGACTGTAATAATATTGAGCCGTGTGCAACTACGAAATTTGTACTATGTTAAGTGGAAAGCATGTGCTCGGTATGATATTCACCATAGAAAGAACAATTTGGTTCGTCGATATACAAATATAAATCACTTTAACATAGGCATAAAACACCCTTATCAGATAATGCTATAGCATTGATGACATCTATAGATAATATAATCTAAATGATATCTATAGATGTCATTTCGACATACGCTTCGAATGTTTGTTCTGCATGTGTTTATGCCAGCGGTATATTCTAGATCATCTGTCGTTTTGTATGTGCCAGCGTGCGTGTATGTGTGTAGGTGCTTGTGCTGTGATTGGGTACGGGTCAGTGCGCGTGTGCTGTGATTTGGCACGGGTCAGTGCGCGTGCGTAACGTGGGAGCATCGCGGCGCGGTCCCGGGGCCGGTTCCCACTCCGTCTCCGTCGCCGGACCGAAATGGTGTCAGCCGGCCGTCCGACTGCCGCCAGCCGTTCGACCGAACACCGCCACCGGCCGGCTCACTGGCTCACTGGCTGGCTGGCTGGCTGGCTGCGTTCTAACTGGCGATCGGACCATTTTGGGCGGTATGATAATAACGCCTGGTTTCCACGTCACACAAGATCCAGCCTTCTCCTGCGACCTTTGAACTCAACCGGCGCCGCGTCGGCCCAGTTTCCAGACACGCCAGACATATGAAAATTAATATGTTAATGAAAGTCTGGTCAATTTATTAGCTTGGAGCCGGTATCGAGCGATGACTAACGATCCAGAGACGGCGATTGCGACAGGCCGAAGACCGAACCAGGCGACTGAAGATACCATCATTACCAGCCGATTTCAGTTATCTCCGGAGAATCCTTCACCTCTGCCACTCTGTGGCATCACGCCCGACTTCATGCTTCATGCACCCCGTGCATCGCACGCTACCACAACCCTATCCCGGTGCCCCTCTCCCAGTGCATGCAGCGGTGGCTGGCTGTGCTCGCTGCGCTGTGACCTGCGCGGTGGCCTGCGCGGAGACCTGCGCGGAGACCTGCGCGGTGGCCTGCGCGGTGACCTGCGCGGTGGCCTCACCTGCGGCTGCGCGGTGACCCGGCGCGCGGCGGCGGCCGGCTCCGTCACCACGAGCGCCTGCGTGCGGCGACGGATGTCGGTAACCAGCAGGCCGGCGCCCGCCCACCGACTCGACAGTAGCGTCACAGTGTTCAGGTAGGTTTTGGTTAGCAGGGACACCCCCGCCCACGGCTGCAAGAGGCAGGCCGCCAGCCGGGGTCATCAGCACACTACAGTCGAGGTTAGGCAGCCCCCAGTGTTAGTAGCCAACTCAGAAGCGCAGTTTCCCGGTGTTAGTGGCCAGCTGAAAACTGCAGTCTCCCAGTGTTAGTAGCCAACGAAAAGCTGTAGTCTCCCAGTGCTAGTGACCAACTCAGCTGAGGAAACTGCAGTCTCCATATGTCACTGCGCTGTTTGTTAGTTGGATGGAAGCAGTTGAGGGTTCACCAGGTTACTGAGAGATTATAAGCGGGTTAAACACGGAACAGTACAGATCATAATGTATCAGTAGGAATGCTATCGAGATCAGAAAAGCGGGGCTGGTGAATATAGGCACCATTTAGAAAAAAGTAGCGTAGAACGAGCATTTGCGTCACGAAGTAAGCGAAGCTGTAGGAAATAAAGGTTTTAATTGTAAGTTTGTATATAAGCCGTTTTCACGATGGGTTTCTGTGCTGTGGGATTAACTTTTTATAATGATAACATTTTAACATGGTTTGGTAAACAAGGTGCAGGATGAACTTAAACATACAACTTTGTTTCCTAGAAATTATCCCACGGGGAACATTTCAAGTTATAGGTACATTTCCAGCTTACTGCAGCTCTTGATAACTTGTTTACTTAAACATGTTGAAATGTTTCTAATTTGAAAAGTTATCCTCACAGCGCAAAACTCCATCGTGAAAACGGCTTTTAAGTGTTTTTTGCCAACCATCAAAAATCAGTCGGCATCTATGCTGTGTTAAGTTAATACGATTTTGTGTATTATTGTAGTAGGTATTCATATATCAGATGCAGAAATATACACGGCGTTCTGTGTGGCACCAACTGGCTTAGTTATCACACGAAAAAGTCAGCCGGACGCAAGGTGCCGGCCTGCCTTACCATATATATAGTATATACCCAATGGCGACAAATACCGCCGACGCGTCTATACCGGCTCTGCCCTGCCCCACGATCAGCCAGTATTTGCTCTGTCTTGACCCACAATCAGCCGGTATCGGCCCCAGCCGCGGTCGACAGGTCACCAGGCTGCAGGTCTGATGCTGTCACCACCCTCTGGTCCGGTCCGGTCCGGTCCGGTCCGGTCCGGTCCACCCCCGCCCACCGCTGGGTTTCTCCGGTGGTTGAGCCGCCATTGGTGATAGCCGGTCCGGCACCACAGAGACCGAGATGCAGGGTGACCGGCGGGTTCGCCGCGACTGTCCAGTCACCGACAGTAAGAGTACTCAGCACAGAGGGTGGACACCACTCAGTGGCACATTCTGGTCACCCGGATAATTTAGTTAAATTGCAGTTATTGAGCGTGTTGTAGCGCGCGTATCTCATCGATTATACCCGTCTGTCTTGCTACTCTTCGGAGAGCTATAATTCAGCAATAAACCTAAGTACCTATCAATGATCTCATCTCCGATGCAATTTTAAGCTGCTAAGATTAAGCTGATGGATTTTGAATAACGGATGCTAGATGTTGAATGACGGCCATGTCCTCCAGGTCAGTGTGCTGCTTTCTGCAACGCACTACTAGACTCTGTTGCTAATTAAACTCGTAGACAACACATAAATTATGATTGTTGGCTAGTAATTACCGCGCAGCGCCTATAGCCGGGCGCGCGGCCCACATATCCGTGTCCGGGTGTCGGTGCTGTGAAGTGACGTCACTGCACCGCCCTGTGACGTAGCAGGCACTCACCTCGGGGTTGGTCTCCGAGCTGGGCGCCAGAGACATGACGTCACTCAGCGACACTGCAGGCAGCGTCAGCGTGCCTGAGCTGAACACCACCTGGCCGTTACTGACCAGCTGCTCCGGCGGCACGGCGCCCCCTGCGGCAGGTCAGGTCAGGTCAGGTCAGGTCCGGTCAGGTCAGGTCAGGTCAGGTCAGGTCAGGTCAGGTCAGGTCAGGTCAGGTCAGGTCAGGTCAGGTCAGGTCAGGTCAGATCAGGTCAGGTCAGGTCAGGTCAGGTCAGGTGAGGATCGAGCTGTTAGGCGAGATCGGTGCTCGTTATAAACGACCAGTAAGTGCTGGAAAGCATGTTTTTGGCACAACAGGCAGAAAGCTGTCAATGTACTGGCAACTTTTGACATACTTCTCCCTATTCGCTGCCTTCCCTCATTAGCCGCTATCGAAATATTTCCTGATTGAGTTGAGATCGCTATGGGGGCCTTCGTGACGTACGTCACACCTATACATCGAGAATGGATGGTGAGAATAGCAGCAATTATCGCCCACACGATCAATCACTGCTGAGGAGATAATTCCGGAGAGAAACCGTAACTTTATTATAAAAGATGACTTTGACTTACTCGACGTGGTTTCCAATATTCTGAATCGGTTCTAACTGGTGCTGAATTATTCATGTGTATTGTTTGGATCAATGTGTGGTTAGTTTTACACCAGTCAGCATGTTTTCACAAAAATCGACATTCATAGGAACTCTATTTTTTAATTGCATTTTTCATGTCAATACAAATAAGCAAACTACACACAAAGTTGAATACGATAGGCTTTGCCTAAGCCTTCGAAAAACATCCAAGACAATACAAATAAAGAAGTGATATCATTAGATGGCATAAGACATCAATCGGCAGTGAGCACGCACGTCCACAAAGGATTTTACTCTGCTAAGAAAAACAGTGAAATCGTAAAATCAGTAAATGTCATGAAGTGGTAAAACTAACTAGTTTTTACCCGTTATGCCACATCAGCATTTCCCTGACATAAAACATCCTGATGGGGACTGATACTGGAACTGGGAAACAGCTCGGATAATTTTACAACCTCACTTCACGACTTCTGGTTTGGAGGCCTGGATATAGAATGCTAATGAGGCAAAGTAGTATGACATCAGGAATGCCCATGATAACAGTGGATAATTATCTCACCTGCTACCAGGACCGGCACGCCGTTGTCCATGACTTTGGTGGCGATCCCTGAGACTCCAGACGATGTCGCCAAAGCTTGGCTGACACCGGCAGCGCCCACCGTTCGTTGTGAGGCTGTGAGCAGACGATCAAAAGGTCAGGTTCTCGACAACCATAGTTGACAACCAACTCCCGTTTTCTGCTTTCATTGTGACTCGGCGAACACCCTTCAGAACGGTCACGTGGCTCACGTCCGCAGAGATTTCTCGTCTCCCGCGTTTCACGCTGGGAGATTTTACACCCTGTGAGGCAATCCCGGGCACCGCGCACAGTGTGTCCAGCGGATCACAGCGCGTCTGCGGAATACTGATCAAAGGGGAGCGGCCGGCCCACCTGCGCGGCGCGGCGCCCTCCCAGCGCCCGAGGACTCCCTATTCAGCGGAACACCGCGGCCGCCAGACGGGAGAAATCGCCGCCGCCGAATATATTTTGTCCGCGAGGAGTCCTGACGCAAGGCGTCGGTCACTCTCACTGCTTGTTAGGCGCCCAGAGTCTGAATGGCTGTGAGGGCGGTGTGCATGGGGTGGGCAGGAGGTGAAACGGCCCGGCGCCGGGAGGAGGACACTCACCTGGTCGCCTTGGAGCGGTGGCCGGTCGTCGCTGGTTTATCGCTGCAAAATATCAAACAGGCGTTACTGGGAATTTATGTTGTGGCTGGCTACCGTAAGTGAAAAATGCGCTACTCATAGTGGTTCCATATTTAACATTCAGAAAGCAGAATTCATTATGATATATCAATTACATATAAAAATAAGTAAATAAAAGTAACAAGTAGTGTTAGGTTGTAATCAAAATGTATATTGCACATGCAACGTAAACCACAAATGCATACATGTGCTGCGGAATAATGAGTAAAAAATACAGACCTATTTACGAGCACAAGAAGTTACATTGGCTATAACGAAAAATGCAGTCACAGGAAGATGTGTGCGGAAGCGAAATAAGGCATAGTGTATAAAATTAAACACGGTTTAGAAAAACAAAAATAGAATTCGTGGCTGTACGATATGTACCAGAAGACAGTAAAAAGAGAAGGTGAAGAAGCATTCAATTCCTTCCAAAACGGTGACTTTCATTCCTCCGTCACTCTCCTCACCTTCGTCTGTGATGAGCTCTCCAAAGATCACCACGGTGCCTGAGCTGGTGATAGCTCTGTACGACGTCCGTACGGGACGATAGGACACCGAGACGCGGGAGGAGGACCTCCGACCGGGCAGCCTCAGACTCGGGGTGGCGCGGGCAGAGGGGAAGGAGGAGGCGCGGATGACGCTCGCACCGGCGCCTGTTGTGGTCTCAGTCACCGCGTCCCCGGCCAGCGAAGACTGTATGTCGGGGACTGATGGTGTCTGCCTGCTGGGCACTGCTGGCGAGGTGTTGTCGTTCGTGACACCGCCCTGACCCGCTGCAGAGACCGGGACGCCTTCCTCTCGCAGATCAGCGCCTGCTGAGGTTGAGGAGACGTCGCTCGCTGCAGCCGCGGCACGGATGGGCTGTCTGGGTATCAGCGGAACCTCCCGGGTGGCGGTCACCAGAGGACGACGGGCAGACGCACGGGTCGTGACCTGCGTTGTCTTGTCCTCAGCTTGGGGAGAGAGCCCGGCAGCCGGTTTTCTGACCGCCGAGGACTCTGCTCCACCTCTGACCGCAGATGCAGGCCGGTTTGACGCGATGGTATCCACGGCAGGTCTGAACGACCGACTGGATGTCCCCGGAAGTGATCCGAACAGAGCCCGGGGAACAGCGGACCTGACCGGACCGGACCGAGTGGTGGTGGCTCGGGTCGGAGGCGCGGATGCCGACGCCGTCGCCGCGCTGCTACCGTCGAACAGACCGGGATCGTCGGTGAGTAGATGGAGCTCCGACGGCGCCAGCGTGGTCAGTGTCGAGCTGATCACCGGCAGCGTCAGCGTCTGTCGTCCACCGAGGATCTCCACCAGCCGGACCGTGCTGAACTTGCGGTAGACCACATTACTGGGGAGGTCACCACCAACCGCTTCGTCTCCAATGCCGGACTCCTGGCCTGACACAACCTCGGATTTAGTCTGGTCTTCTCGAGCGTCTTCCTCGTAGATACCCTCCTCTTCGACGTCCTCCGCATAGTCGTCTTCGGAGAATAAGGAGGGTGCTGGTGCGGTAGCTGGTCTCCGCGTGCGCGGTGCTGGTTCGGTGTTTGGTCTCTGCGTGCGGGGCGTTTGGAATGACGTCTGTATCTGATTGATGAACGGACGTCTCGTGCGACTCTGACCCCGTGCGCGAGCCAGGCCTGGGAAGAACGGAATCTGTCTTGAAGTGGTCGCTGCCGTGGCGGCGCGCTCCGTTGTGGTAGTAATGAAAGACGTGACGTCATCCTGTATTTCCTCCTCGGGGGCTACAGCCGCAGGCCTGCGGAACAGACCGGGCCTGCTCTGAGCGGATAGCTCATTCTCATTTCTTCGCAGGTCCAGCGGGCGAGATGCGGTGCGCGAAGGACTGCGATCCGCGGTGACTCTGCCGCGAGTTGGCAGCGCTGGTCTCACTCGGCGCTCCGTCGGAGGTCTCCCAGCCAGCCTGTCGAAGACGGACGGTCTCGGAGGACGACCTGACGCGGGTGGGCGAGTCGTCCGCCGTTCACCAGGGCGTCTCGGCGGCGGTCGGGCTTGCGCCGGCCTCGAGTCAGCCTCCACGTCACCGCTTCTGCCGTCGTCGCTGATGGAGTCGGCTTCTTCGTCTCCACCAGCATCGGCGTTATTGTCCACAGTGGGTCTGACAGGAGGCCTGCGACGCGGCGGCGAGGGCGGACGAAGCGGGAGTGCTGGCCGCCGACCGCCGAGCCGGAACAGACCCCTGGTCCGTTCTGTGGCGGAGCTGACTGGTTCATCGGCGTCCTCTGCAGCGCTAGAAGTCTCGGTGGTGTCTTCAGCCTGCTCGGGCTGCGTTGAGGGCGACGGTCGCTGCGGGCGGGACGGACGGGATGGTCGTGATGGGCGGGATGGACGCAGTGGAAGGCGGTTCCTTGAGCGGAAACCAGACAAGCTTCTGGATCGCTCAGTGGATGTGATAGTAGTGTCCTCCTCTTCCTCATCCCCAGTGTCTATTGCCTCTGTGGCGGCATCTTCGTCCTCTGATTGAGGTGCAGTGGATGCCGTTGGTCTCTGCGGACCACGTGAAGGACGGAATGGACGCCTGACCCTGGAACGAATGCCGGCTGGGGCTCTGCTCCGCTCTGTGGTGGTGGTGGAGGAGGTGCTGGTTTCTTCTTCGAGGGTGACCTCGCTGTCAGATGCATTGGTGACGTCTTCGGAGAACCCGTCCGTAGTCAGAGTGGTACTTGGTTGTTCCGTCGTAGATGGGGAGGTACCGGGACGTCGTAGTCTATTTCTTCGTCCTCCAGCACTAGTAGCTGGATTGGATAGAACATCATTGGAGCTCTGCCTGATCACTGAGACAGGCCGACGTCCTCGGTTGAAGCGACTGAACAGGGCTGGGTCTCGTCTGGACGTTTCCGTAGTCGTAGCTGCAGTGGTCTCAGGTTTTTCGAAGTTAGTATCTGTCTCACCCGATTGTCCTGAAGACGCCGATGTCTTGCCTCTGACCGACGGAGTGGTTGTTTGGAAAATTTCTACGGCATCCGGTGATTCTGTGGTGGTCTCAGATTCTACTTCTGTAGTGTCTGGAGCGCTGGTAGTTGTTACCGGGAACCGTCTGCGAACATTCACCACACGACGACGGCTTTCACGACGAGCTGAACGATCTGTAACCTCTTGCGCAGGCGAAGATTCTGAAGTAACTTCCAGGGGCTGTATAGTTTGAACTACCTTCTTTCGCTTTATTTTCTTTATCCGCTTACGCTGCACATTATTTGTTTCACTGAGGGAGGCAGCATCTGTTTTGTCTGATGATAAAACAGAAACATCCTCATCTGACGTGTCATTGTCTGCTTCATTTCCGACAGAATCAAAAACAGAGTTAGAAGAGGTTTCCGTGGCAGTGACAGCATCCGTCTCGTCGCTCAAACTGGACGGCCGGGACACCACTCTCGTTCTAGTCACCACCTGACGGGACCTTCCTCTTGTGCTTGACGCGGCTGGTCTCGCGCGGAACCTGCTTCCACCCCGTTGTCTGGTGGCCGGACGTGGAGTCGGAACAGCTTCCGAATCAGACGTGCTTGTCGCAGCGGGACGCACAGCACTGCGTGTTCTGGTCACTCTTATCCTCTGCTCCCGAGTGACCTGGGCAGCTGTTGGTTTGCTGGAAGCGTCACTATTTTGCGACACTGCAGCCGTTGCAGCAGAAGACGCGGTTTGAGACACTAAACGTGTCCGAGTGACCCGTACGCGCTGCCGCTCTGTAGATACATCCTGTTCATTCGTCTGGTCGCTACCAGCGTTGCTTGTCGCTTCTGCAGATATAACAGTTTTTACTCTTGTGACTTTACGTCTTTTGGCTTTTTTCTGTGCCTCGTCATTTTTTTCTGCACCTTCAGTTACATTGTCAACTGTATTAACTCGGCTTATTGAAGATGTAGTTTTGGTATCCTCAGATGGATCTAATTCAACTTCTACTGACCCTGATCCTGGGCTAGAGACAAGTTTTCGTATCTTCTTCACCTTTTTAACGAGAGATTCGCTTTCTACTTCTGATGTGTCCTCACCAGTAGAAACGCTTCTATCACTGAGGCCGGCGATTTTATTGCTTGATCCTGTGTCTGCATCACTACTATCTGGAATTTTTCTGGCCGTCAGGGCTTCTGGAGAAACTGATGATTGTAGCTCACTATCTAAGTCATCTGCTGAGCTCAAAGATGAATTGCCTGTAGAAGCGGAAATCCGTTCTGTAGTTGTCTGCTCCCCTAGTCTCGCAACAGTTCTCACCCGAGTAAGTCGTCTCCTGGTGCCACGACCAGAAGATGTTGCTCTCTGAGGCGTCGCTAAAACACTTGCCTGAGTCACGGCATTGCCAGCATCTTTGATCTCATTTTCTTTTGTCTCCTTGGCCACAGTTGGACGTCTTCTCCGGGTCACTTGTGCTCTCCTCGCTCCCGTTCTTCCCGACTCAGTCCGTCGTGTCGTCGTGGTGGTGCGACCCGAGGACGGTCGCCTCCTGGCGTTCGATCGGGGCGTGGCAGAGCTGACTGCGCTGGCAGATGAGCGGTTGTCAGCCCGATTTCGACTGCGACCCCGCACTACAACTCTTCGCGCGACAGGAGTGGAAGCAGCTTCACTTGCCGCAGACGTGTCACTGCTCTCGCCAGTAGGCTCTTCATTCTCGTTGATAGCTGCAGCCGTCGTGCCACGGGCTGTGTCAGGGCTTGTCGTTGATTCCGTGAGAGTCGGAGTAGACGTAGATTCTTGTGATACCGGACGACGAGCACGCACGCGTACCCTGCGTCGACCAACTGAAGCAGTCGTCTGAGGCTCTTCAAGCACCGTATCATCAGTTGCTGTTTCCAAGCCCTGGTCGGTGGTCGTTGCATCAGAATCGGTGAACTCTGTGTTGGCAATAGTCTGGGTTCGTTGACGTATCCGAGAGACTACTCGTCTTCTGGAGCTCGGACGACGTGTTGATACTGGTACCAGAGAAGCATTCTGCACTTCATTGGAGCTGTTTTCCTGTGCATAAGATATGTCGTTCGATGCTTGCTCCCTTCTCTTTGATTCAGATCCAGTTGCCTCTGTTGAATCACCTGACTCACTCTCTGCTTCGATTGAGTCAACTTCTGCTGGCGCTGCAGATCCTCCAACGAGGCGAGCTCGCACCCGCACACGACGACCTCTGGTGGTTTTACTTTCCGGAGGAGATATTGTGATGAGATCTTGTTCAGGGAGGATAGCAGTCTTCTCATTTTCCACTTCGAGTTGATCAAGTGGTTGTGAAGGATCTGCTACAGCATCAGCAGCGAGTGTTCTAGCATTTGATATAATGTCAACGACAGTGCTCTGCGTAGTGGACACGGTATTCTCAGATCGGAAGGCTTCTGAGTCATTTTCTTTTCGCGATTCAGTGGTTGCTTGAGAAAAGTTAGAGCCTTGTGGTTTCGGAGTTATTTTCTCCTTTGCCGCCGCTGAACGAGAGTTAAATGAGACTACTTGCCTGCTAGTCGTGGGACCACGATTCGTGTTTGTCGTCTGTGTAACCTTTGGGTCAGTGGTTTCGATCTCAGGTTTTGCAGCTGTGGGTGCTTTTGGTCGGAAGCGTCTGACTCCCCTGCCACGCTGCGTCTGACTCTGAGCGGTGACACCTGTAGAGGCGCTGCTCGCACGACTCACTGGCCTCTGACCTCGGCGGCGGCTAGTAGTTGTGCCCGTCACCGTAGCGTTCGCTCCTTCGCGGCCACGTCCTCGACCAGTTCCAGTTCGTGGATTCTGTGAATCTTCGTCGTTTATAACGTCTTTGACAGCGTTTTGACTGACTCGACTTGAGGGTGATGTACTTCCTGGCGGTGAAGGAGTCCTTTGGCGTGTACGCACTCGAACGCGACGTCCACGTATTCTTTGAGGTGAATCACTGTCAATTATGTTCTCAATATCGTCTGCCGATTCTGTAATTCTTTCAGGTTTGCGTGTGGTGGTACCTGAGGCGAAAGATACTTGCTTAACTTGACTTCGAATACGAACAGGACGTGAGTTAGCCTCAGAAGCAGTAGAACCAGAGGTATCTTCCACGATATTCTCTTCAAGGGAGGCTTCTTTCACCGCTTTCTCGCTACTCTTGGGCTCAGAGCGAGACGGTTCTTTCCGTGGAAGTAGAGCTGTCGCTCTAAGTTTCTCAGTAGTTGGTGCTGTCTGTTCTTCAAATGATGAACGCAGAGTCGTAGCACTCACAGGGTTTTGTTGTTCATTAATTTCCAATAGAGGATTTTTATTTCTGCTCATCTTTAGATTAGTCTCCTCTCGGCCTGCAGAATTAGAACCACGAGTTTTGCTCTGAGTTCTTCGGCGACCACTCGAACTGGTGCCTCTGACTGTTTGAAACCCACCAGAAAGTTGTCTACGGCCTCCGCGAGACTGCCGAGCAGCATTCAGCTCCGACCCACGCGCGGTCAGTGTTCTGGTTATTGAATCAACTTCCGTCTCAAGGATTCCAAACAGAAGACTGTTCGATGCTGTAGGTTTGGCACCAAGTTTTGTGAGCTCCACAAACTCGATATTGCTTTGCGTTCTGATCTTGGGAAGCACATGTTGTGTGCTCTTGACAAAAATACTTCCGAACTCGTCAGTCACCGTGTTGACATATTCGTAAGTGGTATACTCGGGTGCATCAATGCGTCGAGCTTGAATGTTGTTTTGTGTAGCGAAGCTTAGGTCATTTCCGTTAGATCCAGCGCGACCCCTGGTGGCTTGGCGCTTCTCCCGTCTGAGTGGGGCAAACTCAGCGGGGCCCTCCCATAAAAAATAATTCGTCTTAAGGGAAGGACGACCCGTTACTGACGGCGCCACTTCAATGATTTTTTCTCGATACCTAGTTGCCTTTCTTCCTTTGACGCTCTCCAGCGTCTGCGTGGCGCCCAGCTGAATCATGTCCGGCTCGATCTCATTCATCGCCGACATCACGTAGAAATCGTGGTCGTCGAAGATGTGAGAGTCCCTAGGTGCCTTAAACAGGCCCTGGCTGGTCGGCTTCTGAATGAAGGTCAGTTTCTCTCTCGGCAGCTGGCCGCGCTTGAAGCGTGCCGACGTCTGCTGCTGATCAACCTCGGTGGCCTGGCGCAGCAGCTCCTCGAGCTGAGGTGGCGGCTGGCTCTGTGGTATCAGGCTGCGCGCCGCAGTCGGCTGAATGGCTGGTATCTGTAGCCTCGGAGGCTGATTCAATAGCTGTTGTAACAACAGCTGCTGCGGAGTCAGGCCGCTAAGCCCGCCGAAGCCGCCGAGGCCACCGAACGAGGCAGCCGGGGCAGCCGTCTGGCCGGGAATCAGCTCCGAGGAGGTGATGACTTCAGTGGCAGTGATCACCTGCACGTCTGTGTTGATGATAACGGTGTTCGTCTTGCGGCCATTGAAGAAGATGGGCACGGTGGTGAAGTCAGATTCTGTCACGGTCGTCACGTACGATGAGGTAAAACTGACTGTGCGATACGCCGGCTGAGGCTGTGCCCCCGGCGCGTTGAATGAGCCGGACAGCGCAGGACTCGGTTGACCCTGACTGGACAGTAGCTGCTGCAATAGAGCCGTCAACGCGTTGTTGTTGTTGCTTGGCGTGGATGGACTCGGCTGCACCTGCGCGGCACTCACTGTGCTTACCTCCGGCACGACTGTGAAGCCGGGCTGTACGTAGGTGGAGCGCACATTCGATATCCGCCCACGGATTCTGGTCGGGATTCTAATTGAAGTGCTGATTTCGGTGGGGCTGAGGTACAAGATGGACACCTCAGTGTGACCGCCGTTACCGACAGCCGTTTTGGTTCCGACGTGGGTGCGGAATTCGCCGTTAATCTCAGTCTCAGTGTACTGTCCCGACTCGAGCGTGTTTGTGACGGTGCGTGCCGTGAACACATCGCGGAAAGAGGTCCGTCCGTTGGCTATCACCGGGATGGAGAGGGACTCCTGCTCGGCAGAAACCACGATGATCTGACCGTCGTCCAGCACCGGCGTCGGGTCGATCTCGGGCTGGGGTTCCGGAGGTTCGCGGCTGCGGTCTCGTCCGAACGGAGTTTGGCGTTGTTGGTTGCGACTACCGGACGAGCCCCGCTGGGACGGGCGGCGTGAAGACGAAGAGTCACTAGTGGAGGAGTCGCGCGAAGGTACTCGTTCACGGATCGGGGCGCTGGTGGGCGGCGCACTGGTGGCTGCCGCTGCCAGCTGCGCCTGTTGAAGACGCTGACGAAGACTGACTGCAGGACGAGAGCTGCTCGAGTCAGACGACGGACGATTTCTTCGAGAGCCCGGAATAGCTCTGCGCGTGTTGCTGAAAGAAGTGCGCGAAGAGCCACGCGAGCGGCCAGACGTTAGAGTGAACTTCTCCTTGGTGTCCTCGGCGGGCGTTGGATTCACCCCACGCGCTCTGTTCGTCTCTGACTGACGACTGTTTCTGGCCCTGTTGCGACCTCTGCTCTGGCGCCGAGAACGGCTTCCAGTCGACGAGGCAGACGTACCAGCTGTTTCAATATGAGTTTCCTGCTTTGAAAGAGATTTCCCACGAGAGGCGTGGGACCGGGTCCTGGCTCCGAAGCTGGACTCCCGCTTGTTACGCGACAGAGTGGGGAAGTCCCCAGTCACGCTCTCAGCGGCAGCCTGAAGGGGGTCGACGTTAGCGACGACCACAGCTACTTCGGAACCAGCATCATCTAAAAAATGGTTCTGTTCAAAAAAGTTGGCGTGCTCCGGCAGCGGCTCGACAGCAACGTATTCCTCGTACACTTCCGATCCAGCACTCTGCAGGTCATCTTCTTCAACAGGTCTCCTCCGTCTGCCGCGAATTGGCCTTCTTCTCCTCACAGTTCGCCTAATAGATGCTGGGCGCCCGCGTCCACGGACACGACCACGGCCGCGGACCCGTCTAGGTAAAACCTCAGTGAGGTTCTCGTTCGGAGACTCTGTTGGAAGCTCGGTCGGAGACTCGGTGGGAGCTTCCGTGGTAGTGGTGGTCGTCGTGGTTGTCGTAGTAGTTGTCTTCTCTGGCTCGCTACCTCCAGCCGTCACAGAAGAGAAGCGGCTGGTGAGACCACTTCTACTGCCCGTCTTCGGACGACGGCGCAAAGGCAAGGCATTACGCGTCCCGCTGACCGGCCGGCTTCTGCCGAACGCCAGAACACGAGGAGGCCGAGTGGTCACTGCCTCCGTAGTCGTTTCAGGCACCTCCTCGGTCACAGCTTCCTCTGTCGGGTCGATGGGCTCTTCCTGCTCTTCGGCGGCTACAGTCGTTGTTTCAACCTCAACCGGGTCCGACACTTCCTCTTCTTCAGGTTTATTTTGATTTCTGAACAGACCTCGCAGGCCGGGACGGCTACCTGGTCTTCTTAAACCTGGGAACGGACGGCGAGTCCTCAAGGGGAGGCGTCGCTCGGTGGACGTCGGCGTAACCTCCTCATTCAGAGTTGAGGACGAGGGAGCTGTCTTCACTTCTGAAACGGAGCTCTTCTGAATCTTTGAAACTGAAGCAGGTTCACTGGTGCTCGTTGGCTCAGACTTGATAGGAGATGGTTCAGGTGCTGGTGCCCTGAACCCTCCCTTATTGGCGGCTAGGAGGGCAAGCAAGCCAATTGACTTCCGCTTGTTGGAGGTACGGAAGGGCAAGAAGCTGCGGTTGGTCGATTGGATTCGGCTGGAGGAGGATGCCGCGCTCGACGAGATCTGTGCACTGAGAGATGCCAGAAGCTCCTCAGGTGATGTGGAAATGACAGAACTCGACTGAAGTAGAGGCTGAGTAGCAGAGCTGGGACTGCTAAGTGAGGGAGTTGCACTGACACTAGGGTTATTAGACAGAAGACTTGGCGCAGCGATTTTCGAAACGGTCGTGGCTGTGACTGGCTGAGCAGAGCTCGTCGTCAGTGCGGAGTCAATCGTCATCGTGGTGCTCTTGATGAGCTGTGCGTACAGGCCGTTCACTGAGGTGCCGAAGTAGCCAGTGGAGGAGATGGTGGTAAGACCATCGTTGACCTCCGAAGACACCAGCGACGAGAGCAGGCCAGTGCTGTATTGTGTAGCCGGAGCCGTGGACGTGGCTTTGACCGGCTCAACGAGACCATCAGTGGCCGCCGTGGATGAGACTGGAACGGTAGAGGTTACTACATTGCTGCTGACTACCAGACGACTCTGCACGATGCTGCTCTCTCCGGCGTGAGAGGTGGTGAAGTAAGTGTAGGTCGTGAAAAACGTCTTGGTGACGAGCTCGGTGATGGCATCTGTAGTCGACGTCGGCGCTTTCGTGGGCTCAACCACCTGCGACTTGGTCTCGTAGCGCGTCGATACAACATCCTTTCCACCGACATTCGATGTCGTGAAATATGTAAACGTTGTGAAGTATGTGAGTGCAGGACTCGGCAGGCTCGCCGTGGCTATACTGGTCACCGTGCTCAGGCTAGTCTTTACCTCGGTCTTGTCGCCACTCGACAGGGTGGTGAAGTAAGTAAATGTGGTGTAGTACGTCTTCAGCACAGAGTTCTCCTCATCGCCATCCGCCTGTGAGGAGAAAAGCGGTGGTGCAGAGGACGGAGCCAGACTGCCTTCCAGCTGATGGGATTGCTTCAGGGCCGCCTTAGCCTCCTCCGCACTGCCGACAATCACCTGTTCTCCAGCACCGCTGCCGACCGCCCTTCCCAGGTTACCCCTATCCACGGCAAGAGTGGAGGCTGCACCCTGAATGACCGCCGTCGGTTCGACACTAGCCGTCTTCGACACCAGGAAGTAGATGCTAGACGTACTCTTCACCACCTTGGCGTAGCGTCCCTTGATGAAGGTGCCGTACACAAGCGTGGTGAAAACGGTGGTGACCTTCTCGCGAGCAACGGTGCCACCGATCGATGTCACCAAACCGGTTGGGTACAGGTCGACTGTGTTGTACACTCGAGTGCTGGCAGTGGAAAGCACGTTGTCATCTTTGACGGGAGAGGCCTCCTCCTCCGCGTCGGGGACCTTCGTGGCAATGGCGTCTTTCGAGGCGAAGGTTCGCGTGGTCGTAATAACATTGCCCCTGTTCGGGATGAACACAGGCGCCCGGCTTAAAACCGCGCTCTTACCGGTCCGCGTGGGGCCGACAAACTGCGCTCCGGCTGTCTTGCTCATCTTGGCACGGATGTGCGCCGCTCCTGCTGACTGCGGCATAAAGACCACTACCGTGCTGCCGATGGTGGTGACAAAGTCAGAGAAGCCGACATAAGTCACGGTGGTGAACTCACTTCCACTCAGCGCCAGGTCTAGGTCTAGGATCTCGATCGTTTCTAAATCGCTGAAGTCGCGAGACTCGCGGTTGCCGCCCTCTTTCAGGTCCAGGTCCTTCACCATCTTGTTGACTTTCTCGCTGAGCAGCGCCTGCGTCTTCTGGAAGGACGCGCGGTCGGACACGACCACGACCGGCTCGTTCAGCTGCAGTGGTCCATCTCCATCAGCGGTGTACGTCGGCAGAAGCTTCTGCGCGGGATCGGGGCGCACCACATCCTCCACAATGATGACCTCCTCGCCCTGGACGACGCGTCGCGCGGTGGGGATCTCGTTGATCTCCTCCGGCAGCTGGGTGACGCGTGGAGCCACGCTGGGATAGCTGACCGGCATGCCGATGGTGAGCGTCTCCAGCTCGGGCTCCTGTGTGCTGCTCTCCAGCTGCGGCGTCACTGAGCTGGTCCGCTCGATCACCTGGCCGTAGTTGGTGCCGATCGAGGTGCGGATGTAGCGCGTGCGGTGCACGGTGGTGGCGTCTCCGTGCACCTCCGTGTTGACGGCCTCGGACACGACGCCGGTCGGCTGGGGACGCTCCCCGGAGCGGGGGATAGCGTAGAAGACGCGCTCGGCCGTGCTGACGATGCGCGAGTAGTAGCCGTTGACGACGGTGCCGATCACGAGCGTGGTGTACTCGGACGTGGTGCCGTCGGAGACGAAGGTGGGGGCTGAGGATAGGAGCACCCCGGTGGGCCGGGCTCGGGTCGTCGTCAGGTATTTGGACGTCGTAAGAGCACCATTGACCTCCACTTGAATATCTGACAGAACAGAGAAGATAGCGCACGAACATCAGACAGTGCAGTGAAGGACAGGTGCAGAGACATAAAGGTTTAAAGACACGTTTTAAAAAGATGAGATGCACAATACGAGACAGTAAATGAAGGTTTACGACAAGCCTGAGAGAAAGGAAGAGGGAAGCCTCACTATTAAAGTCTTAGTCCAAATTTATCCTTGACGGCTTAGCTAGTGTTTTATATTATGAGTGAAAAGCGAATGCTGATTTCATTATTAAGAGGTACCTGGTGAAACCAATTACTTAACATGTGCTAGACATAGTTCTTTGGGGATAGTCACATCGTCTCGTCATGCAATGTAACGTTAAACATGAAGCCCATACTTTGTTTTTCTAAGAGAAACCTTCCTGGTAAAAAGTGAAGGGCTGCCGCTGACGCTATGATTTTGACATCATTTATTGTTATCAAGATAAGTTATTTAAATATCATTATGCTGCACAAATAGGGTAAACAGCAGCAGTCTTCCATCCCGAAAGTGAGAGTGAACGTCCGCAGAGACAGTCAAGTAGTTAGGATATACCTAGGTACATAGTCACGCCACGTAGGAGAAAGAGTTTCTTCTTTCCAGGAAGAAAGAGTTGCACAATGCACATGCGCATACACATCAGCAGCTGAAGGACACAGAAGCCACAGGTCGGAGAGGAGAAATCGAAGTCAGGCTGGTGCTGGTCCAAGTCTCCAGATGAGAAAGTGATGTGCAAACATTCACCTCGCAAATCCTGGTCGCCCTGCTCTCTCTCGGCCTGGGTATATAACTATGATTTACATATCTGTTGGTAGCGAATCCAAGTGGCTTCAGAGTCAGACCAGCCTCGGCTTTACGAGGTGAACGGTCCGGACAGAGACAGAGCGGCCAAGACAGAGGCAGGTCGGCTGTCAGGGCTCAGCTGTCAGCGCAGATTGCAGTTGTCTGTACTCACCTGCTGCTCTCTCTGCTCTATGACAAAATGCTCCACCTGTGAACAGAGACGAAACACGTTATTATTGCATTATGAAGGCAGTCAGGATGCATTTGCCTTTCTCTCAAGCATTGTAGTACAATAAATACCAATAGGTCATGCTTTTGATACTTAGCTGTTTCTCAATAAGAGCCTCATTCGCTCAGGTCATTATCGAAGCAGGTTGACTGAAGTTCTTTCGTGTTCAACACGATAACAATACATTTCTATGAAGCACACCTTCTGACCTTCAAACGACTCTAAACTGCCACGAATACGATTTGTATTCATCCGTTTCACCACTGGGCCCATCATATGCCGTCGGCGGAGCATCTCCGATAATTTCCTCGTCCGCTTCCCTTCACCGTGTCCGTGGCAAGGCCGGCCATCAGCCGGCGGCCCATCTCCCGAACGTGCTCGTCACGAGATGACCCCACCGCCGACGCCTGGAATCGTGCCGCGACCCTGTCGGCTCGACCCGACCCGACCCGACCCGACCCGACCCGGCCCGGCCCGACCCGGCCCGGCCCGACCCGACCCGACCCGACCAGGCCCGGCCCGGCCCGGACCGCGCCGCCCCCATCGCCATGCGGGCCGCCGGCTGGGCCATTGTGCAATGTTTCATCACGGTCCGAGACGCTCAGCGATGCCAGCGGTGCCGCGTCCGACTGACCCGCGACCCCACTTTGTAACGAATAAATAACACAGCCGCACGCCCACCGCGCCGCCACACTGGCACACGCTCGCACGTGAAACGTGATTACCGGGAAAAACCAGACGGAGGACAGCGGCAAAGCAGATGCGATGTGAAAACGAAAAGTGGAGATATCAGGGAGAGGCTGTAAATGTTTAAGTACGGCCCATGCCGTCAATGCGTCACTGCCAGTGCCGCCTATAACTTGCACCTTCGCCCTCTCACTCCACCGTTAACACCCGGCTGCAAGCGCTAATGGCACCGTCATTCGACCACCTGAAGTGCGGTCCGGCACCACACAAACAGCTCAGCGACGGGCGGTTAGGCCCTGTGTCGGAGGCTCTTACAACACGGCGCGTTACGCCAGGCGTGCCGGGATGCGGCGCGCACACCACCCCTGCGGCCGTGTGAGCGTTGTTACGACCGGCAGACGCCGCCACACACACGGCCTACGACCCGTTGCAACAGCGGTGGCCCGCTCCTCCCGTCTCCCCCCCCCCCCCCTCCCGCCGCGCCTGTCTCCCCCGCCGCGTCCGTCTCCCCCGCCGCGCCCCTCTCCGCCGCTCCGCCCCGTCGTTCGGGCCCGCCGGCCGTCTCCGAACGACCGTGCTCCGCGTGATACCGGCGAGGAGATGCCAGTCATCCCGCCGCTGCGGCTTTCCGCCTTTCCCCGATCGCTCAGCGGCCTCTAACGCGCTGAGAGGAGCGGCCACCCGGCCGGGCTTGGCTCTGTCGCCGGCGGCGGAGACGGGGTGGCATCGCTGGCCGCCGCTCGCCGCTACACTGCCACGGTCCCGGATGAAAGGTGTAACTGGGATACAAGGTGAGGCTCGGCTTCCCAGCGGGACACGGCGGCAGATGGGCACCAATAGGTCACGGCCAGAAATGGGACGCCCGACCGCCGTCCGTGACTGGCGCAGTGGGCCGGCGCAGCGCGCGGAACATGACATGAACCACAGCGAGGAGCAGGTGCTGTTGGAGTGGTCACTGCTGGCGACGGAAGTAAGTACAGTGCATTGAAGACCGGACCAGAGACCCAGTTCTGATCAACAAGCAAAGATTACTTCAATGCCGTGGCTACAATATTGGCCAATGCCGATATGAAACTATTCCGTCACTACCGAAAAATGCCTTTCTCAGTTACCCAAATGCTTCTTGCGAGGCTGTCACATGTCGCAGCATTCGAATAGTCACCACGTGAACGGATACCTACGTCACCCATTGCGTTTCGCCCTAATGATGCAACCCAATCGGTCAGTGTCGTCTAAGCTTCTCACGATCAACTCACATGCTGTCACCATATCGTTATCCGCTTCAGGCACGAACAAGTTTTTCTGTGAACGCCTTTCAGTCGCTATCATGCGGACATTAGCCGTCATATCAGCGCCCAGGACCACTCCGGAGCGACGAAACGCCAGTCATCGGTGAAGTGGAGACAGAGCTGATCCGTGAAGCTGCTACGGCATGTCAGGCGCAGTGGAACCTAGACTCAGCTCACCCATAGTTACCAGCCGGCGCCGGCGCCGATTCTCGCTGGGACCTTGACCTGGTGTCATGTCACGGAGGGTGATAAGTGGCGATTGACAGGAGCGTTAGGCGGCTGGTTAGTTCCGTAGCGGCGGCCGTGCGTTCAGGGGGCCACGGTTCAGCGGCCGTCCGCAGACAGACCAGCAGACTGTGTCGGAGTGGCTTGACCCGAGACGGGACGGCCGCGCCAGGCCGCAGACTGGACAGCGCGCTGTCCACTGTCCAGTCCACTGCATTGGACACCGCGGGAAACCAGTCTGACGGGGGTCAGGGGTTCCCGGACCAGGCCGCAGACTGGACAGCGCGCTGTCCACTGTCCAGTCCACTGCATTGGACACCAGGAGACCAGCCAGACAGAGGGTTCCCGGACCGCTGTCACGCAGGCCACTCACGAATGAAGGGGGTAGGAGGGGTACAACGGCACGCCGTTGAGAGTTGCAAACAAGAACAAGCCACGAATACAAGGGTAAAGAGGGATTTGACTGCACGAGTTCAAAGGCTGCCATGGAGGACAAACTAGGCGTTTCTCGCGCGTCGTGAAGGCGGTGACACCGGCAGCACGCCAAATCCCCTGTCATTGCGCAACGGTGGCGCAGTGCGCGTGCTGCAAATTGTGAAACCGATCTAAGGCTGTCCGTTTTTATCAAGCTTGTCTTCTGTGGCAGCTAGCATAAAATTATGTTTAATAGATAGCTAGAGGGTTAAACCATGTTAAAGCGTTGCAGTACGTACTCCTGAAACCGCTAGAACACGGAACCAAATTCAGCTGAGTATGCGCAATTTAGAAGCTACCAGGCTAACTTGTATATAAACGATAGTTATAAAAAACGACATATTTCAAAAGTTACATGGAGGATGTAACATTGTTTGAAGTTTGTCCCGATATTTCAATTTAAAGTTTAACTGAGTATGTATTAGCAATAGCCTGGCATGTAAATGCTGGCTATAAGTAAGCATCAATTTAAAAGGCATGGCTCGTATGACATGTGTTATTATTCTGAGTAACACTGAGTGAACCGTGTCCATCGGACTAGATCTGTGACAGTTATTGGACAATCTCAGCGCAATGGCAGCCACTCGTGAACCCAGTTGAAACGGTCGACGGAACACGTACTGGGTTCCTAGATCGTAATAACAGTGTTACCAGTATCACACGAACGATGCTGGAATGTGCCCTGCTGCCAAGGTAGCTTATGTCGCGGAATGGCAGAGCATGGTGAATCGCGCGCAGCTAAATATGGCGAACGATTCGACGAATGCGAACATTTGTGGCGAGATTATCTGACGTGCGAGGTAAGCTGGAGCCTTTGTTTGTTAGCTCCTTTAATCTGCACTATTTTCACTGTCAGTCAGCTATTCATCTTCGCGTTCAGACCTGAATCTCAGTGTGTGGCGTGAATCACAGCCGGGTTCGCTCACGATCTATCCATCATGGGCGGCAGCGACTGGGCGCGGAGCCGCGGCCGACGGAGCCGACCGAGGTCAGTCGGCCCTTCCCGGCCGCCGGGGTGAAGGCGAGCCACCCCTCCTGAAGACGACCGGGTCACGAGCCACCTCTGAAGGCGCACCCAGTCACGCCTTCCTCCCGCCTCGCATCCTGGCACGGCCCCGAGGTCCCCCCGGCACGGTCCCGAGGTCCCCCAGCACGGTGCCGAGGTCCTCCCGCAGCCCCGGCACGGCCCCGAGGTTCCCCCGGCCCGGTTCCGCAGCCCACACGGCACGGTCCCTAGGTCCCCCAGCACGGTCCCGAGGTCCTCCCGCGGCCCCGGCACAGTCCTTGAGGTTCCCGGCACGGTCCCGCAGCTCACACGGCCGCAGCGCTGATCCAGGCCAGCTATATCAG